>LZPO01118849.1:0-13776 GCA_001675575.1 Neotoma lepida | reverse complement strand
TCCAGCCTGAGTACTGACTGAGAGTACTGACTGTTTCGTTTGCTGAAAACTAGCCTTGTGTAGGGATCCCTGCTCATAAGAGCTTCCCCTTGGTTCTGTGAGAGATACTGGCTGTTGACTGGAATCTGTTCTCCAAGTCTGGATCTCAAAAAGCCAAGTGATAATTAATAATTATCACTACAAAGAAATAATTGAAACCTTGTGTCTGAACCACTTACTATTGCANCTATAAAGTTTTTGAGAAGTCAGTACTGTCAGAAAGAGACAATGACCCTAACAGCCTGGCCCAATGGTTCTCTGATGGTCTTTGCATATCTACTTAAAAAGTTACTCCATAATCAAGTCTAAGGTACTCCACAAGTACTACATAAATTGTTGTCTTTAATTTTTGGATGACAATTCAGATACTCTTCTCATATTTGCAGAATAATTTATAATAATGGCTGCTTTATATGTGGGAAAACACATTTCTCTCATGAACAAATGTATTCATCTATCATTGTGAGGAAAGCAATATTTGGAAAGCAAAATGTAAAAATAAACTAGTGATTTATCAAATATAATGTGCAACAGCCTCAGTGCTTCTCTCTATGTTGATGTATTTCATGACAAGAGTTGTATTAGACCCTGGTTCTCAATTTTCAAAACAAAGTGGAGAAAGACGAAAAGAGTTAAACATAATTTTCATAACACACTTAATGTGATGTAATTTAAAACATCTGATATGTTAAACATGAAAATTAGACATTGTAAGCAAATATCCAGTTGAGCCTTGGCCCCAGTTAGTCTCAGTACTGCCTGTGGTGCCTTTGTAGTTTGAATATCTGAACAAAAGTAAAGCCCTTCCTTTGTGCCAGGCTAGATCATCCCTATCAAAAAGTTCCTGCTATATTCAACAATAACCTATCTGGACTTTGGCAAGTTTGTTCAAATAAATAAGTGTGATTGGCAGTTCACAGTTTTTACCCAATCTTGATTGCCAGGTCCTTGCATGCTCTAAATAACCTGGGGCTTTCTGCCTTGACTGCTGTAGCTGCAACTAGAAAAGACATGCAGAGACCTACTTTCCTGCTCACTGATCAAACAGGACCGAGGTTGGTGTCTATGACCGTAAGTTCAGAACATGAAGAGGGCTTCTAAGTGCTTAAAGGAAGGAAGTTGGAAGGTGGCACTGACGATATTTTTCTCCCACGCTTTAGTACAAATACAGATTTATGAGCTACACATGTGTTTTGTTTTTACTGATGGTTGTAACTAGGGACACCTGTAAGACAAAGCCAAATGGGAAGAATTAAAAATAAATGGAAGAAAAATGTAATAATAAACTGGATCTCAAGGTTTGGTTTGAGGCCTAGTATATGAGATGTTAAAATTCCCCCTTTTTTTTCCTGCAAAATGTTTTATCATTTAGCTCATGTGATTTCACATACAGTAAGAAAGCTGGAATATAACAGTTTTTAAAGGATTCTTTCCGTATTTCCAACGGAAATGTTGAGCTAAGTGTGGAATTTGTGGGATCCATTAGCTTATAAATAATGCTCCTTTATGCTGGCATTGGGAAATCCCAGTTCCCACAGCTAGTTCAACAAAGCAATTAATATCAATAAATGCTGAAGAAAGCAAATCTTGGTTCACTTTTGTCTGGATTAGTTAACATGAGAAAAGCCCTATCCCTTTCCTCAAGTATTTAACCTTCTCATAAAAAGATAAAGAAAAAATTTTAACACATTTTCATTGTCACACAGTCTGCTTTTAATAAGATGATTCAACTTTGTCCTACTTCCAGAGCACATACGCTATGGCTTTGGTTTTAGACCAAACACTTGTCAGTATACTGCACTGTTTCTATATCCTTACATGTAGTTTGGGTTTAAATGATGTTTTTAAAGGAACCATGTCTTTTCTTTTAAAATTCATATGTAATATTCCAACAACATAATGCACACATATTCCACACAGCATTATACTCACATCCTCAGAATTTATAGCGATTACTTGAGAGAAAGGAATTCTTCTATGATAAAACCTATTCCTGTGATTCCTTAAATGCAACGTATAGAAAGAGGAGGTAAAGATTAACACAACTCACACATGGACAGGGGTTTTGACATTCAAATACTCATGCATCAGTGGTTAGTAAACCAATGTCAGGAAATGACTCTGAACTCTCACTGCATTTGGCTACATCACTTGAGATTTCACATACAAGCAGTAAAAGGCTTAAAATATATTATCCTGTGGTGTCCAAGAAATGTGGTAATAAGGTAAGAGTTGAAATGTATTATTGCCATAAGAAACCCATGGCTCATGCTTGATTTATAACACACTCAGTGTCGTCAGAGTTGGCACCCACACACTGCTTGAGAGCATGGTGATAACATACTACAAGGGTTGGCCCTGCCAATTCTTACACCTTCATTTTACTAGCAACGAATTTTAAAGCAAACTTTGAGTATTGCTATAATATAATACAACTTTGTCCATTCTCAAAACTGATAGACCTGCTAATAACTTTGAAAAGAAAGGCTGACTTTTAATATACTCAACTAAGTATGAGTACACATATGTTGGGTTCATATACCTTAAGTTATATGCAGTTATAATTTATGGAAGAAGATTAGTTATCATGCCTTAAAAGTAGACATAGTTCAGTTTCTGAAATGGGAAGCTACTTGGTTGAGTGCCCTGAAATTTAAACCCATGAACATAGACTTATTATTACTCTCACTATGATGGGTTAACTTATTTTCATACTATCCCTGGGAATAAATATTCATTACAGATACTATTCATTACAGAAATTATATTTAAATTTGTGTTGTAATGAAGTATGTAAAAGTTTTTCAAAGCTGTTGATGTTTATGTTTAGAGTGCTAAAAGGAAGTCTTGATGTTGAGGAAGGACTATCATAAAGCAATATTTACTGTGAGACAGCCGCCTCACTGCACTTTAGATGGGTTTCAGCTTTGTAATATTTTTTAAATAAATCTTTTAAATTTTATTTTATTTTTAATTATGTGTACTTTTATATGAGGGTGGGGTGGGCAGACGTATGTGTATGTGTGTGAAGGTGCCCATGAAGCCAGATCCCCTGGAGCTGGGCCTTCTGGTTATTGTCAGCCAAAGGCATAGATGCTNGGGACCAAGCTCTGGGTCCTCTTGCACAGGAATAAGGGCTGTTCACTGCTAAGACATCTCTCCTATCCCAACTCCTTTCCCTTCCTTTAAAAAACATTTTGAGCAGGGAGATGGTGGCACACGCCTTTAATCCCAGCACTCGGGAGGTAGAGGCAGGCGGAGCTCTGTGAGCTCGAGGCCAGCCTGGGCTACCAAGTGAGTTCCAGGAAAGGCGCCAAAGCTACACAGAGAAACCCTGTCTCGAAAAAACAACAACAANAAAAAAACATTTTGAGTATGTTTTATTGAGTATTGTTTAAATTGTGTGTGTGTGTGCATATGTTTGCATATTTTTCAAACTAAGTTCAAAAGCGGCTATATTATAACGGTGTTTATTAGCAACCGATTAATGATAGAGAACTAAAATGTTGGTTTTTATCTGGAGATAATGGTAGGTTATGGTGCAGCTGTGAGGAACTCTGTAGAGAGATTCTGTTGTGCTATCGATCTAGTTGCTCTGGAAGGTAACAACATTACCACAGCAAAATGTTATTGCTGATAACAACTGCCTGATCATATTCATCTTGCAGTTTCATTTGTACCTACGTCTTTGTGTGTTACTTTAGGACTACACTGTTCAGTCACCTGTACAAGCCCATGCATTTGCCATAATGGGAAGGACCTTGAAGAATTCAGTCATTGTATGTTTCACTTATAGAAATTCCCACTTCTGGCATAAGCCACTCCAACTCCTATAAACCACTAATCCTACATTTATCACAGCTTTATTTTATTTTCAGCTGTGTAGTATAGTAGAAATACACAGACCAAACTATTTGATATTCTGGGTTTTTGTTGTTGTTGTTGTTGATGACGTCTATAAAA
Organism: Neotoma lepida; assembly: GCA_001675575.1. Taxonomy (NCBI): domain Eukaryota; kingdom Metazoa; phylum Chordata; class Mammalia; order Rodentia; family Cricetidae; genus Neotoma; species Neotoma lepida. Next base: position 9,774 of record LZPO01118849.1, on the reverse strand, counting down.
GGCTCGCTAGAAATCCATCTGCATTTCAGTGCCACTTGTAGAACAATACTTTTGTTTTCTTTGGTGTCAGTAACCTATTAATCAATTCTGTCCAATGATTTTAAATGAAATAATCAAAAAGTAAAGATTGCATAAGTTTTAGATTGCATGTAAATTTGAATATCATGACAAAATCTTGAAATGTCTTGCCTCATCTAGCTCAATGCATGAAGCATCATTATGTCCAGTATATGCGTACTTGAAAGGCTATCTGAATATTTACCACTTAATGCCTAAATATTTTTGTCTGATCAACTGCTGTGGTTTTCACAAGTGGCATTCATGTGATTTCATGATGCTCACAAGCAAAGGATAGCAATGTTGGCTGTGCCGTCTCACAAATTACTTCCCTTAAATTAAAAGATGAAGGGCCCTTTAATAATGAAATTGATGACCTAATAGATTTTAGGTTTGAGTTTATAATATCTGTGGTAAAATGAATCATCTATGAATTTGTAAGAAATAGAAAAGTTCATAATGATTTTTCCATTATTTCAAACTAAAATTTGTAGCCACAATGCAAGCTAAGTGCTAGTTAAGACTGAAAATGACATTCAGACACAGGAGTTGGTGCTACCTAGGGGTCAGATATACACAAGGAACCTATAAATTCATCCCTCATAGTTAGAGTAGAACATCTAAAGCAAAACTGAAAATTTTACTTAGCTATTTCAAGACGTAGACATGCAGAAAGTCACACGGGTTTTTGTTTGTTTGTTAGTTACCATTTTGGGCTTTTCTGCCTTAGGTTAAATATTTTCTTGTTGTTAATGAATTTAATTTGAACCATCCTGTTAGGAGAACATACTCTATATGAGTGAGATGATTTATAATGTTATAACATGACCCAGAATCAATCTCTCTCTCTCTCTCTCTCTCTCTCTCTCTCTCTCTCTCTCTCTGTGTGTGTGTGTGTGTGTGTGTGTGTGAATGTTTGCTAATAGCAGATTTTGTATTCTGCAACTATAACTGAAGTTTCTGTTTCTTTTTCTATTTGTAGTTGTAACAGACTTAATTTTGTATAAATTTAAATTGACTTCTTTAATACATATACAACTAAACTAATTATGTCTTCTGGGTAGATATTCTTTTATATTTTTATAATAATCCTTACTGCCTTTAGCAGCTTTTTTCCCCCTGTGATGTCTGCCTAATCTGATGTTAGTAAAATCTGCACTGTACAATGTTGCTCCCAGAAGTCATAAGTTATTAAATGAAAAACCCAGTGCCAGGCCTGGGGTACTCCTTAATGAGTTGTTATTAAGGAGGCCTCAGGTGTCTGCAATGCAGGTTACTGCCACTGTGTTTTAGTTTCCCACAAGAAACAAATGGTAAAACCCCACTGCTGAGGACACCAAGCACTTTGGTTGCAGAGCATAGAAAAAACAAACTTGAAGTGATCCAGAAATTTCCTGCTGCCTGGTTGAGTTTCATGGTGATAGAAGGTACTANGGTCTCTGAAGGGAAAACATCTTCAATGGTATAATCCAGTGGAAGACTTTGCATACTAACATGTTAGGCAAGATGTGCTAACCAGTACAATAGCGGTATGGGTGTTATTGGAGTAACCAAACATCTACTGATTGGATTTAAGCCATGAACCATAAGAGGAAGTATTGTAAACCTGGACAAAATCCCATGGCTGGGGAAATCATAAGCCCTAAGAGATGGGGAACTTTCTACTCTTGTTTTGCTAAATAAACATGTTTTCAAAATATCTTCTAAATATTTTTGTTTATTCATATTAGTGCTGCTCTCAACCTTGATTAGAGAAGCTTCTTATGGGAGTGGGGAGTGGTTAATGCAGAGACTCATAACTGGTCAAAGTGCAGAGACTAATTGACTTTAGAGTGGGACATTTATATCACAACTCCATGTCATGCCCCAAGGCATAAGGAATATCTTAGAAAATAGGGCAGGAAGAAAGTAAGAATCAGAGAACCAGAAAGAGTGTTGTAAAATGCTGTCTTCTGAGCATGACATTGTATTCATGAACTCACCAGAGCTTACATACACAAGATCCCCACAAGATTGAACCCATTAACACAGCAGCATAGACAATGGAGGAGTACATTAGCCTAACCCTATACAGAGAAATTACTGTTAATTAATCAATTAACACTGTTGCAAAAGAGGGAATTATTTTTATTTTATTTTTTAATTTTTTGACATTATAATATGATTACATATTTTACTCCTGTCCTCCCTTAATCCTCCCATGTACCCCACTCCTTGTTCTCTCATATTCNCTCCTGCAAGTGAGCATCCATTCAGGACTTGTTCAGTCAGCTCTGTCTTCCTACAGTGCAAGGAAAAGATTTGACTGATGTAGTCAACTGATACCACACCTAACTCACAGGAGGCGATAAGGGAAAACAGTGAACATCTATTCCTTATTGTATACCTACTCTGTAGGTGCTGTGTCATAGGTGTGTGTGTGTGTGTGTGTGTGTGTGTGTTGTTGTTGTTGTTGTTGTTGCTGCCAGACAGCAAATCCAGGGCTCCCAGTGTGCTAGGCCAGTGCTCTAGCACTGTGCACCCCAGCGTGTTGTTCCTTTTGATTCTTAGAACTACCCCCAAAGAAGTAAGTACTGTTCTGACCTCTGTGTTACCGCTGAGGAAACAGCCTTGGAGAGGCTGGTGTGGAGATTTTGTTTAAAGAGTGCTGGAAGGCTGAGACTCAAGTCTGGGTCAAGCNGACCTCAAAGGCAGGACTTTAAAGAAATGCAAACATGAGGTCTAAGGAAGGACTGTGAAGGGCTGAGCCTTAAGTACTTGTAGTTACCCCTTCCCAGCTCCTTTCTGCTAACCGCCTTCCAATACCAATACTTCTCAGGGGCCAACCATGCCTCCTGCCTCACTTGAGACACACACACACACACACACACACACACACACACACACACACACTCCTAAATTTGTAGTTATTTTTTTCAAGGGGCATGCCTACTGAAAAATTATCCATAAACTATTAATCCCACACTCATGCACATTCAAGCCACCCTAATTAAATTCAGTGGCATCAACAAAAGGCGCAACATGTGGAGAGGGTTGTTTTAGAAAGAAGTGTTCCAGAAGAAGTTGGGAGAGATAATTTTAAAAAACACCAATTAGGGAGCAGGAAGTATTGTGAAAATATGTTATATATGAACAATATTTATGTGAAACTGTCAAGTAATAAATAATAATTACATTTTAAAAATATGAAATGACCTTAGAAGTAATAGATTACTTCTCTCAAGTTATCTCCATGTTTATCTCATTGCTTGTTTTAAGCAGTTTAACTACAATGTGTATAGATGTAATTATGCTTCATTTGTTTCCCATCTTTGGCTTCCTTTTAGCTTCTTGATTCTAAATATTTAAATTTTCAATAAGTTCTAGGAACTTTATGGAGTTATTTAGCTATCCATTAGGATGTTCTGTTTCTTGCCTTTTTGGAATGCTAATGAGGCAAGAGTTAGATATTGTCCATGTGCTGCAGTACTTTGCAATTACTCCATTGTGTTCTTTTAACCATTTTGCTTCTCTGAGCAAATTTTCAGTCTATTATTCTCTCTTCAAGTTTATTGACTATAACTTTTCATTGACATTTTGCCACTAAGCCCATTGAAGATAATTTTTATCATCAACACTATATTTTTGGAGCACTTTAATTTCATTCGATACCTTTTGTAACTGCTAATTCTTTCTGGTAATTTCTAATGTTTCCATTGAAAAGAATTTGAAATTCCTTGTTAACAATGATTTTTCATAATGTCATTAGAATCTTGGTCAGATAATTATGACATCCACCTTAGTTTAGGCATCTTTCTGTTGTCTTTAATTACAGAAGTTGTGTTTTTCCTGTTTCTTGGTATTATTTAAGACTTCCAAAACTAAACTTCCAACATTTTAGCTGTTACATTTGTATCCTAATGAATCATGCTATCAGATCGTCAACTGTTTAGGATTAGAACAGAAGTCCTGATCTACANCGGGAGATTATTGTATAAATAAATGCTTAATATAGAGAAGTTGATCAACTTTTTTTTCTGTTACCACACTTATTTGTAACACTGTAACCAATTCATGCAGCCATAGGGGACAAAGCTTCCCTATCTTTGGCTTTGGTACAATAAGGGAGTGCTCAGCCTGCAGAAACAAACAGAACCAGGACCTGTAGTAAGAGGAATTCTGATGGTGNTACACAGGCACATAGTGTCTCTTAGAAGGGAGTCTCAGGCCAATGTACAAGGGAACACTGCTGCTAACCTTATTAACGATGAATCCATTCTGATGATTTTTGGTGACTTTACTGCAGGATACATCATGATGATCCAGAAGATAAGAAGCCTACAAACATCACCTTTTGTTGTTAGGTTGGTTGTCAGAAAGTATAAGGATTGCTTGGATTTTTTCATCTGCTGCTGAGAGATGGATCATCAAATGGTTTATCTATGAGTTTTTTCTGTAGTCCTGATCTCCCTTTTCACTTTTGAGATGGCCTTTTTGTTTATATTCCTTTATTTCCAAAGATTATCATCAGACATCTTAGTGGAAAGACAAGAAATGGGATTCTCTATTACCTTGCGTCTATCAGTGGGTTGTTACAAGAATATTATATTTTGCAGATACTAATACAAATTTAGAAATGAAATAATCTTGGGACTAAGAGGCCAGGGAAGGAAGAATAGGTTTGATAGTATCATGTAGAGCATTAATTTGTTCAAAAAATATTTCTGAGATAGGGCAATTTTGTCTTGTAACTAGTAAATAACACATATAGGTATACATCTAAAGGATACTAATCAAGAATTAGAAACTATATATTTTGACAAGTTTCAAGTTAGAATACTTTTTATGAGTAGTTTTAATAATTTCCATAAATCTTTAAAATCATGGTCATAATAATGAACAGAAGCTAGCTCCAAGAAACAAGATTTTAACTCATCGTTTATGATACCTAAGATCCTAACATGATTAAAAAATTCAGAAGACCAAGAGTAGTACAGACAGTTTTGGAGACTGAAACAAAATTTCACAGCTCATATGATGTACATATAGAGACATAACAAATATAATAAATCTAGGAAAATGAAACAGTTAAGTCATGAAATATAAGGGAAATGAATGAAGGAGGTCACATATCTACATTGACTTGCAAGAGAAAATGGGAGTGCTCCATTTTAGTGAATAAATACCCTCAATAAATAGTGTTCAGTCAATTTGATATTCAAATGATAAGTAAAAGGAACTTTGACCAATATTTTACAACTATTTCAAAGTCCTATAACAGAGAGATCATAATCTAAATTTGAAAGATAATATGCTACAGATAACACAAGAATGAACTTTCATGAACTTGAGACAGGCAAAGATTTCTTAAGCAGAATAAAAAAGCACTAATCATTAAGGAACAGATTTGTAATTTGTGCTATATTGAAATTTAAAACTTCTGTTCATCATATGATGGTATTAAAAGAGTGAAAAGGCAAGCCACAGAGTGGGAGAAGAAATTTGCAATGCATATATCCAACAAAAGACTCTTATCCAGAATATATAAAAGACTCTTACAATTGGGGTATAAAGACTGACAACCCATTTGAAAAATTGTCAAAAGACTTAAACAACACATTACAAAAGATTGTCTAACTGGTCTATAAGCATATGAAAAGTTACTCTACATCATTATTCACCAAGGAAATTGAAATTAATACCAAAATGAGATATATTACACATCCATCACTAAGTTAAAAAAAGGAGGGCAGAGTTATTGTGAATATAGAACTTTCATACAATGTACTTGGCAACTGAATTATATTTACAATTTAAAAAACATATGTGGGGGTCCCTATAAAAATGACCATACTTGTAATCTTGCAGACCCAGCAATTCTTCCCAAGACTATGCATGAACACATCCATTTATCAAAATACATGCAAAAGAATATTCACAATTTTTTATATTGTAGATCAAAATAGGAAACAACTCCAACACTCATCAATAAATGAATAAACTGCAACATAACTATGTGTAGTAACATGATCTACTCAAATAAACAAAAATAAATATAATACATTTCTGTCAAATACAACACAGTAACTAATGCAGAACAAAAGAAGCCAACCATTAAAATATATACAGACTATCATCTCAATATTCCAGAAAAAAAAGAACAAATCAAGCTATAAAGATCATTCAAATAAGTTTATATTTGGGGTTTTATTTACTGTCACTGGACATGACAAAGATTTCTGAATGCTACACTATGAGAATCAAACAAGTATTACTCAATATTTATGTATTTATCATACTTTGCATAAATATCAGTTTAAATGTTTGTAGAAGAGGTATACATACATATTCTTAAAATTTTTATCACAGCTACTTTTAAGTAACTACTAAGGTATTAGAGGCACTAACACTACTAAGCATTGATTATATATAACCTTCATTTCAGGACACAAACTACAGTATTGTAAATGATTAAATGTCAGATGATGTGCTGTTGAATGGAGTACACAATAGCAAGGTACTTATGTTACTAATGATATTTCATCTATAAAATACAAATTATAACACCTTGATTATTCAAAATACTGAATGGAGTACACAATAGCAAGGTACTTATGCTACTAATGATATTTCATCTATAAAATACAAATTATAACACCTTGCTTATTCAAAATACTTTGTGTCTTAGGGTTTCTATTGCTGTGATGAAACATCATGACCAAAGCAACTTGGGGACTAACAGGTTTATTCAATGTATGCTTCCTCATCACAGTTCATCACCAAAGGAAGTCAGTACTGGAGGCAGTAGCTGATGCAGAGGCCATGGAGGAGTGCTGCTTACTGGCTTGCTCCTTATGGCTTGCTTAGCTTTCTTTCTTATAGAACCCATGACCACCAGTCCAGCTATGGCCCCACCTACAATGGGCTGGGTGTTTCTCCATCAATCACTAATTAAGAAAATACCCTACAGGTTTACACTCAGCCAGATATTATGGAGGCATTTTCTTAATTGAGGCTCCCTCCTCTCTGACCACTCTAGCTTGTGTCAAGTTGACATAAAGCTAGCCAGTATATCATGTGAGTAACAACACTGGAAGGTGAAAAGAGTTGCAGCACCTTTTAAAATATCTATTTATTTACTTTTCTTCTCATCCAAGTGATATCTATTTTATGTAATATTTGTTAAATCAAAATATAATTGTATAAAACATATATATGCCGGGCGGTGGTGGCGCACGCCTTCAATCCCAGCACTTGTCTCTTATACACATCTAGATGTGTATAAGAGACAGATACATATGTACATACATATCACAATAATGATATGGGAATGTTATGAGATGGGGAGGGAAATCATATATATGTATGTTATATATATGCACATATATACATAAGTACAATTTGCTGAGTCTAATAAGTTTTTCTTATATGCATATGATTTTAGAGCTACTTCATATTAGATAACCAGTTAGGGGCACCTAACTGAGGGAATTTAATTCTTCCTTTCAGCAGTCATTAGTTTGTTCTTTGCCTAGGACTAGGGTCTCAAGAGACTTCTCTCTACCACATTAGTATGTCCATTGGTGTTGTAATTATTCATGTCTTTTTTAAGTAGCCATAGTGCTGAGGTATCACCAGTGAAGCTTCCCTGTCATTTCTAGGAGACACAATCCCACAGCAGACTTCCTATTATCTGGTTCTTCTAAGCTTTCCATGCCCTCTTTCTGTGATGTTCCTTGAGCTATGGTTTTGTGGTTGACTTACAGATTTATCTATTGAGGAGGAACACCCCGTGACCAGTTGATCTCTATCTTGTGACTAGCTGTGGACTTCTGTAATGGTTTCTGTGTGCTACAAAGAGAAGCTTTTTTTTTTTTTTTTGATGAAGCGTTAACACTACACTTTTCTGTAAATATAGAATAAGTTTTTAGAATGCAATATGAATTATGCTGGTCTCTTAAAGTGGGTATAGTAGGTTCTCATCTAACATCCATTATCTCACTAGCTATAGATAGTTGACTAGGTTTCCATTATCAAGTATAGTTTCTCTCTTGTTGAGTGGAACTAAATTCAATTAGACAGATCTTGGTTTCCACCNAAATACAAGTTTCACTTTTGCACTATTAAGGATAATGTGCNCTGCCAGTCATTGTTGTGGTTTGAAGCCTTCACAGCTGAGTAGGGTTAGTGATTGTCTCCCTCTTTAGGCAACTTGCTTAGCACTTTCTGGAACTGTGAAAGCTAGTCCTCATGGAGGAGACTTTAACTCAAATCCATTTCTAATCCTCTAAGTCCTGTGTCAAGCAATCATGTTACCTTCAACTTCGGGAGGCAACGAAGGGCAACAGCAGTAGTCTGTATTATTTGAGGAGTTTCTTGGACTCCCATGACCATGAACTCAAGAGATTTCTCATGCCTGGCACAGAGGCTTCTTGCTAATCATCTTTCTCTGAAAGGGAACATTGCCTAACCAAGTGGTACAGTGTTGGTGGAGTTTTCCTGTCCCGAAGGCACTCTCAATCATTTTTTCTTAATATTAACTATAAATGCTTGGCCAATAGTTTATGCTTGTTTTTAGCTAGCTCTTAAAACAAATTAACCCATTTCTATTCATCTATGTGCTGTCACGTGGCTCATGGCTCATTACCTCATTTTTGAACACGTCCAGCTCCCTGTCCATCTGGCTGGCAACTCCTCTGACTCTGCCCTCCTTCCTATCATTCACAGTTTGACTTTCCCACCTAACTTCCTGCCTGGCTATCGGGTTGTCAGTTTTTTACTAATCAGTTCAAGTAATATTTATTCACAGTGTACAGAAGGATTATTCCACAACACCATAACTTCATGGAAACTGTATGTGTATGTGTGTGTGTGTGTGTGTGTGTGTAATACATATAATTTTAAATAAATATAAAAATATGATTCCCTGTGGCTTAGTGTTGTTTATCTTTAGTGTTATTTATCCCTCTTTCTTCTCTCACTGCCTTCATACTGATCTCAATCTAGATCTAGGTCCTCCAAGTTTTGCCCACTTCCTTCTATCTATCACCTGTATCCTTCTATTTCCCACTCTAGCACTCCCCCAGGCACTAACAGATACTTTCCTGATATCTGTGGTTACTTCAGGTTTATGGGCTCACATATGGTGATTTAGAGCTAGTAATCACAGGTGAAAGAAAACATGCAGTTTTAGGGTTTCTGTTTGTTTTCGCTTTTGTTTTTCTCAGTCTGGATTACATCAAGTTATAATATTTTCTACTTCCAACCATTTACTTGACAAGTTCATTTCTCTTTTCAACTTAATAATATTCCATCCTGTTCATGTATGTGACATTATCATTATCTATTCATCGGCTGAAGACAATTTAGTTGTTTACATTTATTAGCTATTGTGAATAGAGTATCAGTGAACACAGCCGAGCAAGTATCTATGTGTAGAATGTCACGATTACGTCAAGGAGTGCTATAGCTGGTTCATAAGGTAAATTTACTTTCAGTGTTTTGAGAATCCTCTCCTCTGATTCCCAGAATGGCTGTACCAATTTGCAGTCCTGTCAACAGTGAATGACAGTTCACCTTTACCCCTATCCTACCCAGCATTTGTTGTCAATTTTGGGGGTTTTTGTTTGTTTGCTTTTATCATAACCATTTTATCTCCTGAAACTTTTAAGAGAAGAAAGGGAATTTAAATGAGTATCGTGGCTCATTTCTATCAGAATTTGGAGGCTGCGGCAAAAA
>LZPO01118843.1:0-13848 GCA_001675575.1 Neotoma lepida | reverse complement strand
CTGGGGGAAGCCCTGTTGGCCAGAGAGTGTCTGTCATTTCTTGAGAAATAAAATTGCTTCCCACCTTAGACTTAACTAACTCCCCTGACTGCTTTCCCCTGATTTTTAGCTCACGTAGTTAGGATGACATATTCTGGGCTCTTCATTCTCTATGTGTGTGTACCTTTTTTTTTTCCTCTTTTGAGGATTGGAGCTCTTTGAGATTTGTCTATGTATTTTCATCACAATATAAAACTCTTGATATATGGTAAGCACTTAATGTTATTGTTAAGTAAATAAGGTGGTATACCTGTCTATGCTATAGAGATTATTGTACAGAAATAGGCACAACAATACTTTTATGCTGACTAATTCATTATCATCCATTGTACAAACTGTTTGTGTACCAGAAAGACAGTGTGCTACACAGTGAGAAGAGGGCAAATGGAAGTTTTTCTTAAATGAAATGATATATCAATTTAGAATAAACAAATGTTCACATTTTTGGTTTTCCACCTAAATTTAATGCCCATCATCTCCTCCAGCATGAACATTTTAAGTATTTTAAATGGCAGGGTATCACTAACTCCATCTTACTCATTTAAGCACCTTCAGGATTGACTCTAAGTGACAATGTAGCACCTCCCTTCCTTGATTTCTGCCGCCCACCCCAACTATCTCCATGGGTAGCCAGCCTACCTGACTCCTGCTGTCTCTCCATGGGCTAGTCAACCTTTGAATTTTGTTAGAATCTGTTTTGAATTAGACTTAGTGTTTAGTGCTTAGGAAGAACAGAAAACAGGCAAATAATATCATAGGTCATCTAGTAGAAGAGACAGGCTTTGCAAACAATCATTTTATCACCATTGTGATTAATGTGACAAAAGGCACCAGGAAGTTATAAGAACATAGGATCTGGGTATGGTCTTAGAGGGGAAGTTGTAGAGCACCTGGACAATTCTCCCTATCTTTTAGCTCCCTTTCTGAAATTTCAGATTTCAATCTAACTTCCGCTTTTCAGAGACAAATGTCTTTACTGACTCTACCCTAAGCTCATCCAAATTACAGTCTTTATTTCAGCTCATGGAATTGTGTTACCTGTCAGTGGTCAATATTAATTTATACTTAAATTTATATAATTATTGATAATTTTTATTTCTTATGGGATTTTTAAGTTTCATTAAAATGAAGGAGGGTAACATTTGTTCATGTAATCAAAGCTGAACACACTTACTTGAATCTAACATCTCAAATAAATAAAATTACTTCAATGACTATGTGAATAAGTGAATATATGGTTGAATAAACTGATTTAACAAAATTACTTGTTAGTATGAAGGTAGAGAATGGAGCATTTATTTCAAAAGAATAAATAAGTATACAAGTAACATATAAATATGGCAAAAAAATCCTCAATAAAATAAATGACTAAAATTTGTGCAAATTAACTTTGATACATTTAACTACATAGCTAAATGGGGAATCAATGTACTTAATATTTTTCAGGGCCCTTTGATCCTGACAGGATGGTATGTTTGTATATCTATCTAATGAGCTATTTGGATGGCTAAAATATTTGTGTATATATATGCATACATGTGAATGTATGCATATACATACACATTCACACATATCATAAATCAGCTCTGTAGACAAAGAGAGCTTCATATTTTTGTACACCTCATAGTCAAAATATATAGTTCATGATTCAGGCATTTGAACTAGTGAAATAATATTTTCAAAGTGTATTGCTACTGAACATTATGCAACAGGCAAATTGACTTAATAAAGATGAAAACCTGGCACATAGCACATTCACAGTTCTTTCGTGTTTGAAGAGCCTGCTGGAAGCAACTACATAATGAGAGGCTGGCTGCTCCTCAACCTTCCTCAATCTTGTTTAAGAACTGTGGCTTAGTGGGGTTTTTATGTGTAGATATTTTCTCTACAATTATCCAAATTTTGGGATGCTGTCAACAAATAATAATGGCACCCTGGGAACAGGATCCCTACATATTATGTTGGCCTGTGTTTTCAGAAAATTTCCACATGCATGTGGTCACGTTCGTAGCCTATGCAATTGCTTCCAAACAGAAATGAGTTTTGATAGTACATAGGATTGTGTCTAGACCCTGACAGTCAAACTCAGAAAACTGTTCTTTGGGATCCCCGTGACTCAGAGAGTCAATGATGTTTACAAACACCACCTTGTTTGCCACTTGAACTTAGACAGGACTGTGTTTACATCAGCTGCCTCTCTGGGCGGAGAAATAAGCAGAGACAGGTGCTATCAATAAAAGCATTAGCATTTTACGGTTTGAGGACACCTTGTAAGTCAAACCAGTTCTCACAGTTCATTATGTGAAGCTGAAAACTGTCCTCCCAATTTTAAATTAGTAAGAAGACAGTAAGATTTCTGTTAGGTGACCTCTTGCATAGTAAGAAGACAGTAAGATTTCTGTTAGGTGACCTCTTGCACACCCACTGGATATTTCAAGCACCTCTCATGTCATTATTTACAGTCAGACAAAAAGATATATTATGCTTGGTGTCTTTGTTATCAGTCTATTTCTAGAATACTGTTGCTATGTATTCCTTTCTGGGCTGGGGTCTTTCAGACAAGAGTTCTCTACTGCCACTGTCTTCTCAGCTGTGACAAGATGATATCTATCTTCAAGCAATGGTTATTACATTATTCTCAAATTGACCTAATGTTAGTGGATTTCAGCTGGCATTTATGAAAGAGTATTTTTCTAAATATATTTCGTATACCAGATCATTTATTTCTCAGAACAATCCTAGAAGGTAAATATAGACAAAATTGAGGTACAAAGAGGTTGTCTAAAGACCAGGAACATGCATTTGGTTAGAAGCAGAATAATTCTAGAAGTTTCCCTCTAAGGTGTATATTAAACAAGTGTGTGGTGGGCTCTGGGACAGGCCTTAGGCCCAGTTAGCCAACACAAAACAGACTCTTTCTATGTGGAGTTTTCGATTTGTTTTGCTTTAGTGTGTATTTTTTGTCTTACTATTTTGTTTGTGTTGTTTTTTTTTGTTAATTTTTTAGATAGAGTTCTTGCAGTTGGGTGAGTAGGGAGGTGAGAAGGACCTAGGAAGTTCTGGGGGAAGGGAATGAATATGGTCAGAATGTATGGTATGAAAAACATTTTAAATGAAATATAACGTAAAAAGAAAAGACAATGAAGAACTGTATGTTGGACTTTGTTTGATGATCCATGGATGAACTCACTTATTTGAACAGTTGTGGTTATTTTAATTGTTATTTTAATGATCAAATTCATTATTTAATGGCAATTTCTTTGACTAGAACTAAGTTTAGAAGTGATTCTAGCTGAGAACATATATCACTGGTGCAGTGCATGGTCAGTATGCTCCAGTGTTTGGGTTTACTTCTGAGCACCACATAGAGGACAAGTGACTCAGTGTGAATTGATTTATAACAATATACTAAATAAATGTGTACCACAAATAATCCATAGATATGACAAAGTAAATAACTAAAATATAAGATGACTCTAATAAATTTAAGGACACAGATACAAACAGAATTGATTTAATTTGGGGCAGTACCCACAACATTCAGATCTATGCCTTTCTATGGTTAAGGATATACTGACTTAAAGCATACCCCTGTAATTAGGCTTTATGCTCTGTTATTATGTAATATAATGATAATTTTCAGGGCAGGTGTATGATCTACTGAGTGTCACATATTTAGAAGGATTCTTTTACAGTTAGTAGATTTAATTTTCTAATTCTTTAGTAGTAGAATATTCATCTTCAGTTTTTTATTGTTTCCAATCATTTAATGAAAATTAATCTATAGATTATGATAATGGGATACTTCTTGGGGACAGAAGTTGTGTAGGGGTGTGTGTGTGTGTGTGTGTGTATGTGTGTGTGTGTTTGTGTATATGTGTTCACAAACCTTTGTACATACACATCTTGCAAATCTTGCTGCATACTTAACAGAGTGCTAGTTAAACATAAATGGATCCATGGTTTTCTTCCTAAGATATTTCACACAGATTATTTTCTTCTAATGCACCTCCCATGGAAGATACTAGGTGGACTCAGAATCTCTCCATCAAATATTTATTTTTCCACACTCAGCAAACATGTTTTCATGAATTTCCTGCCATCCTAAGAACGTAAGTCTTATGTAGCAACATTAGACTACACCTGGCTTCTAAGACATGGATGTTTGTGTTGGCTAGCTAACATGTGAAGCTCATGAGGAAACTGCATAACTTTTTAATATTAATTTATCTCTGTATATGATTAGATAACTTTACTTTGGATTACTTAGAGAATATAACTGAACAGAAGAGATATATTTAAGGTCTACTTTATGTAGTCATTGGAATATTTGTTGTCTGTCCTCTGAACTTACATATTTGGTTAATTATGTCATTTGATAAAGTACTTTGTCCTTGCTTTTGGCTCTGGGACTGGGTTTGTAGCCTGAAATTCATTAAGAGACCTTAGTGATCTCTGAATTGTGATTAGCCTGGTTGGGCCTCCTGCATACTGAGATCCAGGGACCACCATACTCTGCTTTCTTGTGTCTTTTGAACATCTCTCAGTGATGCTGGATACTATATTATCTGTATTTTGGTTTAATTTTTAAATTTTCTCTCTCTCTCTCTCTCTCTCTCTCTCTCTCTCTCTCTCTCTGTGTGTGTGTGTGTGTGTGTGTGTGTGTGTGTGTATGTGTATGTGTGTGCATGCACATGCATGCATGTGGAGGCCAGAAGTTGATGATGGATGTCTTTCTCAATATCCACCTTATTTTTAAAATGTTAAATTTATTCTTTGGAAAATTTATACATTTATACAATGTATTTTGATCTGATCTAGCTTCCACTACCCTTTCCAAATTCCACTTGGACCAACCAGCTCCATCTGGATTTTATGTCCTCTGTTGTGATGTTCTTAGACTCCTGAATCAAATTAGTGGAGACTATATACACATGACTATGAAGCCATCCACTGGAACATGGGCAGCCAATTAAAAGCCCCATTCCAAAGAAATGTGACTCTCCCTTCCTCATCAGCTGTAAACTGCCAATAGCTCCTCAGGTAGCTCCTCTGGAGGTCTCTCTACCCCTCACATCTATGGTGGGATTTTAACTGCTTGATCTTGTACAGGTCTTATGCAGGCAACCACAGCTGCTGTTAGTTGATGTGTGCATAAACTGTGTCATATCCACAGGACAACATTTCCCAGTACTCTTCCTAATTCTTGCTGATATTCCCTGAGCCTTAGAAGAGAATCAGTAACTGGGAGTGCTAAGCTATAGAAGCAACCTCCCTCTCCAATTTTTTGAGACAGATTCTCTTAGTGAACCTGGAACTCACTCATTTGGCTAATCTGGCTTGCCAGGGAGATCCAGGGATCCATCTGCGTCTATCTGTGTCTCTACCTCCCAGCACTGGGATTACGGGCATGCTTTACTGAACTTGGCTGTTTATGAGAATACTGGAGATCCAAGCTCAGATCATCATTCTTGCACTGCAAATGCTAGTACTAACTAAACCCCAGTTCCTACTCAGTTATTTCAACATAGTTTTTTTTCTAATTTATTTATTGTGTGTGTGTGTGTCTGTCTGTCTGTCTTTCTGTCTACACACACATTGTCACAACTTGAGTCAGTTGATTCTCTCCTTCAGCCTTGTGGGATGAGGGATTGAACTCTGATCGTCAGGCTTGGTGGCAAGCAGCTTGACTAGTTGGTCCATCTTTCCAGCTTTAAATAAGTACTACTAAATAAACAAATATTTTGAAATTTATGCTCAGCTTTTTCTATTTAAAACTGCATTGCTTTTGAATTCCTTGTGGTTGACTGTATATTTGTGATAATTGCATTAGGAAAAGTTAGTATTGATTATCTACTTCCATTCCCCAAAATGTTGAAAGGTCAATGTAAAAGTTTTCAAGTATTGCAGGCCTAATAACTGGGAGGTCAGATTAAGTGGAGGAATGTTGAGAAATGATACCAGTGATAAAATAACTGGTATCATTTGGATTAGTTTGCCAAAGAATTCCTCAGCTTCACAGAGTGAAGTGCAGAACTGGAAATCATCTGCACTGGTTTATGAGGTCTTCCTGGCAGGGCTCCTCTGATTGACTCCTCCACACACATTGGCCTCCTCATTGGAGCACAAGTGACATGGCAGTCAGAGACTGTCACTTCCAAATAAAGACAATAATTTTTAATATGACTTCTTAAATCTTTGCTACACTGTATTTCACTAGGACTCTGAATTAGACTGTTTTCTTTAATCCAAGATTGCTTTCTTTTGATAAAGAGTGATTTCTGTATTCAGTTAACCTCAGGCTTGGTTGTGTATTGTGTTTGAATCATCACTACTGTTTTAAAAGAGGGATAACCACTAAGATAAAAGAACACATACAAAAATAAGCAGTGTGACTTATGTTTCTAAAAAGAGCCTTTTTTGCAATAAAGATTTTCACAAGAAATTGTCACTTGAGTATATAATATTTGTGCAAAAATGGTATAAGATCACCAAGGGAACCAAATTAATAAATTTGCAAGTAGTTCTTGCCTGTACATTAGCATTCTCTCAGTGGAGACCTCTAACCAGTTCCCTGGCTGGTCATTTGAAATCAAATTAATATATTGCTTTGTCCATTTTCAGACACTTGAAAGGGTCCTCACCACCACACTGTTAGGTCATTTTCTACTCATGAGCTGTGAAAATCCCAAAAGGAAAAGAGACTCTTAGAGATTCTGAGATATTCACTAAACACCTGCAAACATATGCCACATTCTTTAATCCAATACCAATCCAGCCAGTATTGTCTACCTTTGTTTTTTTGAAAAAAAAAAGGAGATGCTGAGATGTTGGCAACCTAGTCCCAGGGTAGAGGCTCAGTTCAATAATTCAAATCTGTGAAAGAAAGCAGAGCTGTTTCTTGGGGCATTAATTATACTTTACCAAGCTTTAAAAAATGGAAGAGTTATGTAGACTTCTCTCCTTAATTCAACAATTTTCTAAGAGGTCACTAAGAACTTTGTCTTTCCTACAGTATTTTTTAAGGGAAAATGTGTTTTAATAAGTAAAATTATTTCTCAAGAGCTTGAGGACTTGACACTGATAGACCAGAGCTGAAGATACTCATCTCAGCCGGAACCTTTTGCATTAGTTCATATCCTCAGGAGTTTTGGACTGTCAGTGCTGAAGGGTTTGAAATTGGGAAATATATTACTCAAGTTTGCCCATTAAAATATTGGAGGAAAAAAAGTTCCGAAGTTGCAGCTGGCGTGACATGCAGTATGTGACACAGGAAAACTGCTATGAATTTCAAGGGTTGTCTGAGCATAGAATCATGTGACATGACGAGTAAAGACACGATTGTGTGTGTGAGAGGGGACAGCTGATTTAACTGGAAGAAAAAGCATCCGTGCCTAAATTCCTCCTTCCCTGAACTCAATGCTATTAATTCTGTGATGCTAAAAGTCAAATTTTCTCAGAAAGGAATCCTCTTCTGCCAATCTTTGCCAAATGACTAGATGTCAAAGCAAAGAGATGGCATTAAATCATGTCTTTGTTCCTACCAGCTTCCTAAAGTGGGCTATTCACCCAGAATAGCACCTTCCTGTTTAAAGTTTGGTGAACTTCAATGCTAGGTCCCTGTAGTTTGCTATTTTGATGATTCACAATCATTTTACACTGAACAAATAATTTTAACATACCATCATATTTCATATCATACATATAAAATACTAAGATTCAAGAAAATAGAGAAATTATTGACAGCAGTTATTCTGTCTGACAAGAATATAAGTTGAATTAATAACAATAATAATCCTAAGTATACATATCAAGTAGTTTTAGTGTTTTTTGGAATTCATTCTGTTTTTGCCAACCTCATTGTTTCGTGAAAAGCAAGCTCAGCTTCCTTCTGTGCCAGAAAAAAAATAAGAGCTATTCCTTGGCTTTCTCATACTGCCTTTTTATCCAGCTGTATCCAGCCACCATGAACAACAAGGATATACAATTGAATGTGTGTTAACATTTATTGCATATAACATTTCTTAAGAACAAAAAGTGGCAGAATAGATCACAGTTCACACTACTCCAGCCCTCTCGACATGTCCAAGGAGTTCCTTTTGCTTTGGCTTCACCTACACTTAAGACACATGTCTTATCTTTCTAGCATATCCCTACAAGAATTTGCAGATCTTGCACATATGCAATATCATTGTTTTCATAAGAATCAAAACTACATGGGGATAACAGATGACTGTATCTCACCAATAACTTTCTTTGTCTGATTCCCATGGACTGACTTCCATCTCACCTCCAAGCTAGAAGTCACTGAATGCGGAAGGACATTTCAAATTCCATGGTGATGCTTCACAGTGGCACTCACCAAGAGAATCATCCAAATTACGTGCCATCTAGCTTTTGTCAACATCCTGGCTGATACGGTAAGAGGATGAAGTTTTGAAAGATTAGTTTGGTAGTATGTTCCAACATCTTCATATTCACTATTCTACTTTTAGCACTTGTAGTAATTTGATTGTAATTGGCCCCCATTACCTCATTGGGAGTGGCACTATCAGGAGGTATGGCTTTGTAAAAGGAATTATGATCATGTTGGAGGAAGTATGTCACTGTCAGGGTGGGATTTGAGGTCTCATATATGCCCAAGCCATGCCCAGTGTCTCAGACCACTTCCTATTGCCTGTGGGTCAAAATGTAGGAATCTCAGCTCCTTCTCCAACACCATGTCTGCCTGCATTCCACCATGTCACACCATGATGATAATGGACTAAACCTCTGAAAATGTAAGCCACCCCAATTCAATGTTTTTCCTTTATAAGAGTTGCTGTGGTCATGGTGTCTCTTCACAGCAATAGAAACTCTAAGATAGCAAATTCTATCACATATTTCTGTGTATAATAATGAGCCTTTCATTTACAATAAGGGACAATTTTAATCTTAACTACTTGAATTAAATGGACTGCAGCACTGTAAATATATATAAAATCTTCACAATGCAACAGAAGACTGAAGTGAAAACTTGAGAACATATTCAATGATTAAGCAACGTGTTCCCAATGAAATTCTAAACAAAATTTGGGCAAAAAATACACATGATAGCCTTGGTTTTTTGGAAATAAAAATACAAATTTTATGCATGAAAGAATACTATCTAAATACACAGAATAGTATGCAAACTTTTATCTCTGGATGATAGGATTAGAGGTGCTTTAATTTGCTTTTTGTTTTGGTTGTGTGCAGTGCATTTTTGTGGTTTCCTGTATGAAAATGAGGGTACAGTTCCCACTAGACCTGTATTACTTCTGTAATTATTGTTAAAATGTCAACACAACATAAATAAAAGTTTTGCTGAGATGTCCACATAAAGATACTCTAGAAAAACTCACCATCCAGACATTTTTTATGCTAGTTTAGATCACATAAAGATAACACTAAAATGTGCTCTCATTGCTCCTCTAGGTAGCACCTTCTTTCTTATAATTTGGAGTGTGTTTTCAAATGAATTTATGTTATGGAAGTTGTTATTCATTATGGTCACCAATATCATTTTTATATACTGATTCATGAAGAATTATTTTTGGAACTTAAATTGTGCTAATGTGTGATACATGAATGTGTGGAAATACCAAAGAGAAACCTATTGAATATGGACAACTTACGTGCTAGTAAAATGACAAAGAATAAAGAAGTTGCCCAAATATGTAATGTTTGCATCTTAGCTGTAGGCTATCAGAGGAATTTTTTAAATCTACTTGAGTCTCCCTTTTCTTCAACACACATGAAATTTAAAATAAATCTCTGTAAATTTGTAACCTTATAGTAAGCATATTTTATTTCTCTTCTTCACTGTGTTGGTTTTGTTTTATTTCTACTGTTCATTATTACAGATATGCTTTCTACGACAGCACTCATGGCTTAAAACAACATTCATGATTCAAGTTATAAAACAAGTAATATCCCCAAAAGTTAGTTCTGGGACAAAGCTTCTTGTGATATGCCTGAAAACCTTATAAACAATGCTTAATTGTGTGTCTTCTACGGAATAATGAAAATTTAAAGGATAGTGTCGGAAGCTTTCATCAACCTTGTGTGTCCCCTTGGACAGAACGGACAATTCATAGTTTCTCTGTAATTCTAACCCTTTTAGGTCACATGTTATAGTACACATTATTGTCTTCCAATTCTATTTCTTTCCTCTTTTGTCTTACATTGCTTCCTAGTACAGAGAATATAAAAAAGCCAACCATTCAGCCTTCACAATATCCATTGTGGTTTGATGTGGCCATGAGTTTGGCCCATGTCTCAGTAAGATTTGGGGAAGGACATTTTTCCTCTTGATAAAACAAAGGGTTTTGTTGGTTGCAGTCCTTTGTGCTCATCACAACTTCCTGTTTCTGATGTTGCCTGTGAGAGTGATAAGAAGCTGAAGAATGAGAAGTTAGCATGAATCGACGGGTAAATGGAAAAGGTGGAAGGAGTCTGGGCTCTTGACAGCATTACTGAGTCTCGGATGGGATGCCAGCAATGAAGCTTTCACAAACTAAGTGTGGAAATCAGTGTTACACACATGGAATACATTGGGAGTTGATTAAACAACTGCCATCAGGCTCTATGTTGCTCGCCATTATCTGAATGAGCCTGAGAGGCGATATAATAAACTATTATTATGAATTGAATAAAATAATGTTTGTGCAACTGCTTTATAATTCTACTGATGTCCCATCATTGAGAGAGGCAGTTCACAGCAGTGGAAAAGGTATTGAAAATGGACTCCAACAGATCTGGACTCTGGCCAATCAATTATCTGAGCAGATCTTATTATAAGAAACTGTGAGGCTGTGCTGTTGTGTGTGCTGGTTGTGTCATCTATAAGATTATTCATGTAGGACATTGAAAAAAAGTTTGGCATGAGGGTCTGCTGCAAATGAAGATACTTCCTTTCCTTGGGTCACATTACATTGTTCCTTAAACTTTTAGGACAGTGCAACATTTAAGATCCAGAAAACACTTCAGAATTCATTAGTAAAAGAAGTAAAGATAATTATACGAACATGCTAAGCGTGACAGAACTTGGCGTTCTTTTAAGAGCCTCCTATATCCTGACTAATTTAGCCAGCACACAAGTTTATGTAGTAGATGCCATCACTCACTCCCTTACATGTGTGGCATAGGTAGTGGAGGAAGACTAAGGTATCAATACATACCACATTCCGAACACACTGGGCAACTAGGATTCAAATGTACCCAGACTGGTTTCAAGGCCTGTACCCTGGACCTCTACCTTAAGTCTTATGATAGAAGTATTATCACAATGCATAGAAATGAAAATCTCTGAATTGAAAGAGGCCCTGCTTGCAGACCAGAATTATTCATAGAAGAGAGAGCAGGCCTTCCTCTCATAGTTAGCTATTGAAAAGTACACCCCTGCCATTCCATCCAGGAAATAGAAAGGTATTTCAAGTCACAGGGTGCTGAAATGGCAGAAGGATTCTCTCCCTCGGGCTTCATCATATTAGGACTCTTTGTGCCTAATGTGCTAAAGAGCCTTTTGCTCAGCCCTTACTGGGCAGAAGCTCAAGCCCAGACTTTCTTTTTGGGCTTTTAAGTAAAGAGATAATCCACTCCCTAAATAGATGAAGGGGTACTAGAGGGAACTGAAAAAAAGCCCTGAAATTTGCCAAGATCATTCATTCTTCCAAGTGCAGACACGCAGTTACCTCAGTAAAAAAGACTTCTTGGCATTTCAGCCTAGTCTCCTAGGGAAGTAATAATATTTATTAATAATCTTTATTCCTATAAAAATGAAAATTTCTTTATGGAGGTACTGGTGATATGAGACAAGTTCCCATTAGGATGCTCAGAAAATTCCCCAGAGTAAGCAGACTTCGAGCTAGGCATAAATCTGTGTGAGGTTATAGGCATTAGAGAAATCGGGAGCTTACTTTAAACGAATGCTGGGTCGCTTTCTCCTGTGTCTTGTCTGCGCATACTTCAAAAGCTAGAAACTTAAAGTGCATTATTTCCATAACTTATTGTAGCTAAATTTCTGGATTTAAATTATATTCTGCCAATTAGATGAATTCCCCTGCCTTTGGGAAGGTGGAAATAGGACGGGAGTAACCTTACAACCAGACAGTTCCCACTGGCAGAGACAATATGGGATCCAGGTAAGCCAGAAGCCAGAGGTAGTAGACCTGGAGCCCATGCTGCTGATTCTAGAATCTTGTTCTGAAAAGGAGTGGATTTAGAGGTTTTCCTGTACTAACCTATATTAGAATAAAGATTTAGACAGAGGCAAAGCCAGATATAGTTCCCACTTTTTATGTTAGAATGATTACACCAAAATGTTTATGTATGAAAGACAGAAGATGTGATTAAAGACCTTGGACCTTATCATACACCCAGGCAAGTGGCAAGCAACTAAGAGGCTTTGTGGTGAGAATTTTTCGTAAGAAGATATCTCTGACAGATGGTACCAAGTCTACGGGCTCTTCAAGAATCAAAATTTTAATTTTTTTAAAAAAGGACATAAACACATTCTAAAGAACTGGAATAAAAACATGGACTGAAGGCAAATCTTCAGAAGATGAGTGCACCCAAAGGCAACAGCCATACTTAATTGGCACTGAACCATTTCAGNCGTCATTAGGTCCCGAGGCAACTNNGAATGGTCTGTCTTCTGCAGAGTGAGGTTATGTCACTGTGAAATCTATTGTAAGAACTCTTTCCCTAGGGTGACTTAAACAAAGATCTATTCCTTCCTCAAAATATATCAAAGGCAAAATAAAGTATGATACCACCAAAGCGCAACTTGGGAAACAAATTAATTTATTGCACTTATTGTTAGGGATGGGTGAATGTTACCTACAGGAGCATAGTGGCTCTTAAATTGGACACACCATAAGAATGTCTAATGCCAGAAGGATGAGAATTTCCTCACAGATGCATAGTCCCCTCTTCAGGCAACTTTTGACATTTCTGTAGTCTGTTCTCCAGCATCTCCCTAGACCACAAGGCCATAAGCTATAAGGACAGAAATACAAACAAATGGCTTGAATCTTATTGAGAGTTTAATGTTCCTCCCTGTTCCATGAGAAAAGAGCAATACTCAGCAAGCATGATCTTGAGAGTCTCTTGTCAAGTTACCGCCGCTCTGTTAAAGACAGTGACTGTGATGCTTGGAGGATAGCACTATACAATAGGTCTCAAGTGATAGGCCACCTGTCTGCTCTATGTGTTGTATAATTCATCTTCATCCTGAAGAGCGAAGGAGGGCACTGGAAAATTAGAAGACCCACATCTTTTAACCTAAAAGTGTAGAGTATCTTCTGAATGGCCAGTTTATGTTACAGAATAGAACAAAGTTTCCCAGGGGATCTGAAGTGTCCATCTTGCTCCCCAGCTGGCTTCACTTTGGGTAAATCATAAGAGTGTTATGATTAGATGAACAATGTAAAATATTGCCTTTCTTTTTCTGAGTGTAAAAAAATGTAAATACCTTTCTGGCTTTACTACAAAAATAAGTTTACTCTGACTACCCAGACCCTTAATTACCTACCACCACCACCCAAGAAATAGTCACTCAGGAAATGGGAGGGTTTTTAATGGTATTAGCTATAACCAGTTTTTATTAGAACAGAGTAGGAAGTTTACTGAGCCAGGGGGCACAGTTTTTCAGCCTGTTCTTTTTTTTTTAGTTTATTTATTTATTTCTAAATTAAAAAGATCTTCCACTCCTTTTACATACCAACCTCAGATCCCCCTCTCCTCCCTCCTCCCGCCCCACCAGTTTCCCCTCTCCTCCCGCCCCGC
>LZPO01118839.1:0-10612 GCA_001675575.1 Neotoma lepida | reverse complement strand
CACAGATCAGAGAACTAAAGGCCAGGGGGGTAAGTAAGTCACCCAATGTTCTGAAGATAGGATTGGGAGAGCTGAGAACAGACCCAGTATATTCTAATCTCAAAGGTTAGTACTTCCTCCAAATGCTGCTGCTCCTCCCTGTGTGGGAGTCAGAACAGCCAGGAGTGGAAATTCATATAACTATAATCAAATATCTGAGAGTATGATCATTTACTGAACAGTCCCAGTTGTAGTGCCATGGTGCCTTATATTCCTCTTCCTTCTAGAAAGTTTCTTTCTTCCTGTCATAAGACCCACAAAGGAGCAGACTTTTTGTTTTGTTCATTGCTCACACCAATGTTGTGAATTCAAGCACGGAAAGTACTTAGATATATTTTTCAAGTAGTAAATGAATACCTTATACTCCTCCCTCTGTCTTTCTCCAAACTCCTCCCACCTTTCCCTCCCATATTTGCCTGATCAATTATTACCCATTTGTCACTACTTGGTTCTTATATCCCCTGTAGGTCAAGGGTTGAAGCTGTTCCCCAGCATGCAGTCCTACTGGGGGGTAGTAGAAGAGCTCTGTAAGACTGGTGACCCCCCCCAACTCCTTTGTTCACTGGATACCTCAACTACCTAATCACAGTCTAATCCATTGCCTGNCATATACTGAATCCAACAACATATTTATTAAAATAATGTTTCTGTGAGACAAAGTCATTAGTGACTTTTAATGGAATAATAGAGCCATATGTAAGAGTAGTTTGGAATACTTGGACAGCTTTATAAGGTAAGAAGGCTGAGCAAGTAAATGAAGATCTTCTCACCTAAAAGCTGCAAGCGCCTAATAAAAAGCTGATGTCAGGAGAACTGTATGAGATTTTTGATAGGATATGACAGGTTGGAGTGGCGTCTAGGTTCTAGCAGCCTTTTTTATTCTGTGAGAATATTTCGCCCAGCACCTAACATGTAGTACACGTTCAATAAATAATTGATGAATGAATGAATGAATAGCGAGCTCCCTAATTAGATTTGGAGAATATTATGATTAGATTAAATAGTTTATGTCCCACTGTGCCTACGTTCATTACTTTTTTCCTTTGCTTTTAGTGGTGTGATTTGTGATAATATTAGTGCTTTGTTATTTTAATGGAGAGCTGTATTTCTTATGGGGAAATGTACCCCAGTGAAATGTGCCTTGATTCAGTATTGCATGCCAAACAAAAGCCAGTATCTTTGGAGGCACAGGCATTGGGCTTGTACTTATCACAGTAGCTCCTGATATCTAAAGGAAAGAGCTTCAAGACTGACTCACCAAATACACAAATTAACAATTAAAGTCAAATGGGATTCCCCAGTGGACTGTTGAAGGACTTGAAAGACATCCAACCTGACAGTCATCTTTTGTAGACAGGAGAACACAGACCTAGAGAAGCAGGGCCATGCTCAGTGGTTTCTGTGCTGGGAACTGGTAGAGGCAGAACTGGAAACCTGGTTCCTCACNTTAACTTCATTTTCCAGTCCTTGAACCATGGGAAGGAATCAAGAGTAGTTAAGAGCAACAGACTTACTTTAAAAGTTGAATTTCAGGTAACAGCTGGTTTCCAGCTTTGGGGGCCACATAAATCTGGAATAGATCCTTATGTCACTAATGGACAGTTTGGAAGAAGAAAAACAAGAAAGCAACCATCTTCTTAGGAGGTAAAAACATTTATATATATATATATACACATTTATATATATAAAAGTATGTATATATATATATACACATTTATATATATAAATGTATATATATACATATATATTTAGTTATATATATATAAAACTAAAGCCATGGGCCAGTTGTAATGGCTCAGTGGTTAAGAGCACTTACTGATCTTGCAGAGGACCTGGGTTCAGTTTCCAACACCCATGTGATAGCTCACAACCACTTTTGTAACTCAAGTTCCAGGGGATCGGACACCTTCTTCTAGCCTCCATACGTACCACGAATGCTTCTGGTATTCAGGTAAACCCTCCAGACATAAAATAAAAATAAATAAATTTAAAAAGATAACTGAAGCTATGGTCACAGGAACTGACAGCATTGTCTGCAAAACACTGAACATAATTTTTAAACAGCACCCCAGAGTCAACTTCTGCAGTCCTCTGATGGATAATAACTCAGCCAACACTANGAAAGCTGCCTGGCTCTACCTTCCTGTGTGGAGAAATGTCCATCAGNTCACCTCTTAAGCATCTATGACTTAATCCTGGGACTTGCCTATTTATTAATTTTCATATTTTCAATTTCACACGGTTCATATTGTTCACAAGCTTTCTGAAATATTTTAATTACTGTGTATGTGATTTGAAAGTGTTGTCATGATTTCAAAAATGAAACTGGATATAGTTTCAAAATGTAGTTATTTTGAGAGAGAGGTCTTATTTTCCAGTGTTCTTTTTTATCTGGCTTCTCTTATGACCTAAATATCATTTGTTCTGTGAGCCCCTTAAGTGATTAGCCAGTCCAATACAAGACACTGTTAAAATCCATCACGTGTTTTGTATGCTACACATTTAGGAATTCTGCTGTTCTATGTTGATGCTCCTGGATAAAACAAAATGAGTTCGGGGAATGTGACCGCCTCTTTGAGTGGGTAGTGTGACTCTTGAGAAGTTCCCCAAGAGCATCCGTTCTCCTTACCTATTCATAGGCTCNGTCATATATATTTCCCTAGTGATGGTCTAGATCTGAAGTAGAATTGGTTTAACTTAGTTCATTCAACAAATGCTGGCTATGTGTCTGCTGTGTGACAGGTGCTTTACATTGTGGCAGATATATTTCAGTCGTCATTAAAATATGGTTTACATTGTTTCAGTCCTTTCTGTGTTTCAAGCATTCTGCTAAAATGTCAAAAAAGTTATCTTACTTAATCCTGTCAGTCCCATGAAGCCTGTAGCTAAGAAACTACAGACAAACTAAGGAAGGATGAGATGGGAAGAATGGTCAGTCTTGAAGATATATAGAAACAAGTGACACTAAATAGACTGAGCAGGGTGTGTGTGTGTGTGTGTGTGTGTGTGTGTGTGTAAGTGTGTGTAACAAAGGAAAAGAGGCGTTGACTATGAGAGAGAACAAGGTAGAGGATAGGTTGGAGAGGCTGTGGGGAGAAAGAGAAGGCAGGAATGATGTAATTATATTTTGAAACAATCTTCTGCTGAGAGTTGGGTCAACAGAGATTGGTGGAGAGTCCAGAGCTTTGACGGAACTCTTGATGAGGGCAACCTAACATGGAGGCTGAGAGGACTGCCAGGCATTTGCAGTGAATAAACTGATGTGTGGACTGTGATGTAGTGGATATCAAATTGTTGAAGAATAGACTACATTGCAGGAGGAGAAAAGTTTTCAAAGAATTAAAAAAAATCTAATAACTCTTTGTGTAATGTGTAATTAGGGCCATCTCTTCATAATAGGGTCCTGATAGTAGTAGCTCAAAATAGAGGTTCCTTTTTGTCTCGTGCAAAAGGAATCATGAGGTAAACGGGAAGGGTTTGCATGCATTCTCTACAGTCATCATTGGCCCAATCTGTTTCTGCTTTCTTGGTCAACTCTTTTTAGGCCATACTTTCCATCCTTAAGGCTACTTTAAAATCAAAAGATAACCGCTCTAGTACTGGCCAGCATGCCTGCTGTCCACACAGCTGAAGAGAGAAAAGCACAAAGGCTGTCCATAGCTGAGTCAGCTCTCTTTGAAGCTCTTCCCATGTGTGCTCAAGTCTGTTTGGATACGGATCAATAGGGGAATTTGGGAATCATGGACATTGATTAATTGACATATATGTTTATAAGTTGCCATATTGCCACCTAGCATACTNGAGGCCAACTTCGAAAGAAAACTGGATAAGGGAGTAAGCAGTTGTAATGCCAGTTACTTCCTTTTTTATTTTTTGTGGAATGTTTTTCTTCACACACCTTCTGTTGAGCATCCAACATTTGGAAACTGGATGAAAATCCAANAACAACAAATTTGTTCCCTGTCTTTGTCCCCCCAATTTGCAATGTAAAAAGCTGATGCTGTTTCCCCCTCAGAGATGACCTGAGAGCTTGGGATGTGATTTTAGGCGAAAGGCACATGATTCNTGCTTTTTGTCTTTCCAAGGGAAAGTTTTACCCCATAGAAGATGGTTCAGGGTTATGGATGTGTTCTCCAAGCAGGAAAGCCAGTGATATCAGCAAGCGTCCACTGCTGATTGCTCGGTATATTTATTGATTGTCTTTATTCTTTCCCAATGAGGACTTCACAGATGTTGGCTCCTCTTATAAGTACTTGTTTTCTAATGAAATACAAACCATAAAAGATAAAGTACGAGAAATAGTGGTAATTCTCATGAAAGCAGTGACCCTGTCTTCTAATCATTTTTCCTGGGGAATGGTAGGACAGTGAAGAGATTAGCAAGGCCCCTTAGGTACTTTGTCATGACAAAAGAAGAAGCTAAAGATGCCTTGGTCCACAAGATAATGCAAAAGAGGGGCATTTGGAATAAAAGACACCACCCTTCAATCTATAGACATGACTCTCCAGTCACTTCTATGATTACTGATGGGTATTCGAACTTTTCCGGTGGCTTTGAGTAGAGCTAGATGGAAAGAAATTTCTTGGTTCTGACCAGTGCTAGCTGTTGGCTTGTTGATGTTGACATCCTTATCCCCAAGGTACAAGTGGGTGAGTTGGTGCCATGAGTACTGGGTCCTTGTCATGAACTGGCTTCCAAGGTAATAGAGCTGGCACTGGGGAGAATCCACGCATAGGGCCCCAAAGTAAGAAGGTTGCCTCACTTGGGAACTAGAAGTAAAGACCAAAACCATATCAGCTGTTTCTCAAGTACCCAGGCACCCCCAGATGAGCCAGTGGGGTTTTATTCCTCTGTTATGACTTGATAGTACAGAGGAACCAGGAAACAGACTAGAGAGATTCCTCAGCTGTAACATTTTATGTGGACACAGGTAGGATTTATGGGAAATGCGTTTCTTTGTTGTTTTTTTTCCTCTGTCTCCCAGGATGACACAGCAGGTTGGAGGTTCACCTAGTGTTTTCTTTTATCAACAGTTCTCTGAGCTCAGAGAGTTTGAAGTTGTCTGTTATTCCTCTTGGTAGGAAATAATGTGTCACGACAGCTAACAAAGACTCCCAGATCACCTGCTTTCAATAGTAACATCAGAGCTCCTCATTTTCCATTAGTGTGACTTTAGCTTCTTGTCATCAGGATGGCCATGTTCCCAGTGCCATCCCAACTGAGGAGTGACAGGGTGTTTTGGCCTCAAGCTGCAATTTTGTGAGAAAGTAGTCAGATGAATCCTTTCATGTCCTTAATCCTATGACCGACTGGATCACATTTTTGGCATTCTTTTCATGTGGTGCAGGATAGGAAATGGTGAGGCGGTAGAGAGTTATTGTTCCTCAAATAACTGGGGGGAGTCCTTCCAGGACAGTAGTGGTCCTCACTGATACTGATAAGTAAAGGCATTCGAGATGTCAGAAGACCCAATGTTTATGCTCAGGTAAGTAAAAGATGGAGAAGATGCTGACTAGGGAGATCTCCTGCCTCAGGAGTCTAATACTTTTCAGGGAAGCTTTCAGAGCTGAAGGCTTGATTAAGTCCATTTATGTCTACTAGTACTTATAATATGTATACGTTCTATACACTCTGAGCCTAGAGTCATAAAAATATTGGGCAGTGATATCCAAAATATTTGGAAGCAATTCCTTTTTAAAAGTTTTCTGTGAAGGGCACAAAGTTAGGTGGATGAGGAATGGGAGAGCTGGGAAGATTTGGGGAAAATGGGGTGAATGTGAGGGACATTTCAACCAGCCCCCAAAGCTCTCTCTAATTCTTAGTTCCTTGGGTTCTCTCTATCACTTCCCTGATGGTATTTGTCACACGGGGCGGCTTATCTGAAAACCCCATAGTGCAGAGGGAGTGATCGCTGGAGGCTGGCATGTGTCCGGTCATTGTGTGTGTGTCCCCCGCCCCCCTCTCCAGGAAAGTAGGTGTGTGTAATCAAATGATTGTCATTTTAGTCAAGGTGATGGACGGGATCAGTGAGAAGGGCAAAGGAGAATGATCTAAGAAGTTAGTGCTTGTTTCAGGGGAGCTAGAAGAGAGAATTTCAAGTGATCTTAGCACAAAAAAGATACATTTTGAGGTGAGAGATACGACATTCACCCCGATTTCATCATTATACATTGTATAATGCCTCTCCAGGGAAGAAGTTAAGTATAGACACAGGGGACATAAGCGTGAGCCCCTGACACACTGCATCAACTTGGATGCAAGAGAACATGCCTCAGNGATGTTGGACAAATTAATTGAAATCTGGCAGCTTTTATGTTCTTACTATTTTGCCTCATTCAAAGCTGAAGCTTTTTCAATGGCTATATAACAATCATACATATGTATGGGATATATATGATTTCAATATATGCACACCACATATAATGAATAAATTAGGATAAGTGTTATATCTTTCATTTCAAAATCTGTTTCTGAGTTAGGGTCATTCAAATTTTTCTCCTATCTATTTTGAAATATGCAAAAAATTACCTACAGTCACTCTGCTGTGTTACAGAAGCCCAGGTCTTCCTTGTCCTAACTGTAACTTCATGCATTAGCCAACCTGTTCTTATTTTCCCTTCCTCCTCCCTAACTATGAGAACATCTTTTGTAGCTGCTGCGTATTGACAAATTGTAATTCTTCATGATCTTGATATTTCATGATTCACTTGACTTATAATTGCTCAAAATGAATGTATTAACAATCTATTCTTTACATCGGTGTTCTTGATGTACTTGCAAAATTTCATCTCCATTAGATTTATATTATGGGTAATTATTTTTTTCTAGTATTTCTTAATTTGAATTTATTATACGAACATACATTATATTCAATTTATAAATTAGAATTCCTCTCTAGAAATGCTGTAGTTAAAAAATTATTGAAGGATTTATATATGTGGGTTCAAGAACTTTAATATTTCTTCAGATTGACAGTTCATTTATTCAGTTGTTTACTCTTGTCCTATATAACTGTCTAGGATCAGTATACAGTATAATGAATTTTTTGACATACCTGGCCAGAAGGAAAATTCAGCTTAAGAATTTCTCCCATCATTTTGGCCTTTGGGCATGTGTGGGGGACATTTTCTTAATTGCTAATGATGTAGGAGGGCCCGTGCCACAGTGGGCAGAGTCATCCCTTGGCAGGTAGGCCTGAGCTGTATAAGAAAGGCAGCTGACTGTGAGCCTGGCATCCAGCTAGTAAGCAGCATTCCTCCATGGTCCCTGCTTCAGTTCCTGATTCCAGGTTCCTGCTTTGAGTTCCTGTCCCGACTTCCCCCAAAGAGTAAGAGAAAGAAAACCTTTTCTTCCCCAGGTTATGCTTGGTCATGGTATTTGTTACAGTAACAGAGCAACAGTGGCTAACTTCAGGGTCCCGTTTCTTTTGTTGAATGGATAAACAAAGTGACTATCTGGAGGTAAAAATCAGTACCAAGCCACATTCTTGCTTCAGCTCTCTGGTGTCATTGAGATGCCACCTCTTACATCATTAGGAAGCAGACAGCGGTCTTAGGTAAGCTAAAGGAAAGGAGAATGATGTCATGATAGGTCTAAACAAGCCACTGTGTAGTCTAGGGAGAAAGGCAGGGGGCCAGTTACATGAAAGAATTTAAAGTTTTTCTCCAGCGCTGCCCAGAGGGCAGATGTTCTGGTGAGTACGAAGTCATCATTCTCTGTACACAAAAATATCCCCAAGGGGAAAGAAGGACAGTTCTCAGGCTACAGCATTTGGATTCCCCAAGGGAGGGCAATGATCTTTGTTCTATTCTGCATTCACCATGCCAGCTGCCAGCTGTTGCTTCCAAGTAAACCCTTTCCCACCCCAGCCTCCAGAAAGTGAAAGTCCAGCTCTTCNGGCCCCGCTTGCCTGCTGGGTTGGAACTGTGGTGGCACAACCCGCTCTCCTGGTTCTCAGACCCATGGATTTCAGTGGCACTCAACTGTCTATCCTCCTGGGTCTCCAGGTGCCAACCCTCCTGGACGGTCTTTGAAACTGTTAGCTACCACATATGTAAACCAATTTCCCATAAGTCACTCCCATTCCATGCTGTATGTGTGGGTACACTCAAATCCTATTATTTCTCTGGAGAACCCCCAATTAATATAGTTGGATTAAATAGTTTGGGTTTAGAGATATAAAGAGAACAGAAAGAAGATAGAATGTAATTATTTTGAAAATTAGAAACACAAGAGGGAACGTATAAATGACTTCATTTGTCAGGTTTAATGCTTTTTAGAATATCTGATTTAGGAAGAATGATTCCGATACAACAGAGGAGATAGATAATATTTTTCAAGTGTTTCAGAGCATTCTTTAAAATGTCTTGTGATTAAAAATGAATGCAGTAATTTCCTCCTCTGGCACGTTTGAGATGTTAGATAAACAATAATGAAAGTGAAGCAGTACACAGAGTGTACAACAAAACAGAATCATTTTTATCATCTTATCATTTAGTGCCATATTAATTTTAATACGAAAATACACTTAAACACTAACTCACTATAGCTGTGCACTGTAGCACTTTAGGCTAGATCTTCTGTAGTTGTTCTTGGCTCTGCCCACACATCTTACCAGGTGAAGAAAAATGCCTTGGCAGTGTTTGCACCCAGCTCCTTTCCCCACCTTGTTGGATGGGCTGCGTTGGAAGTTCTTGTATTAGGAAGGCCTAGAGAAGACTGAGGATGGGTTTTGTTGTTTTGGTTATAGACAGGATGTAAACGAATCCTAAATTATGACTATGTTGGTCTAAGCAGAGAAGGGAGAACCAAGCACAGATAAAATATGAGATAAAGGACTTTTTAACACACTTGAGACGACAGAGTATTCGTGGGACTTTAGGTCCCTGTGACAAAGCCTTTGAACAAAGCAACTTACTAGAGGAGAGAGATAATTGTTCTCAGGGTTTCAGAGACTTCAGTCCCTCATGATGGGGACAGAACATCAGAGAACAGCAATTCGTGACTCCAGTCAGGAAGAAATCAGGGACCAGGTANTACCCTCAAAGTACACCCCAAAGTGACCTGCTTTCCTTAGGCTGCACCTCCTAATGTTTCTGCTACCTCTTAGAAGCATGCCACCCACCCAGTGAGAANAGCTCTCCAAACTTGTTACACCATAAGGAATTAAATTCTTNACATGTATTGTATTAAAAAATTTAGATGAAAAGAAAAAAAAAATACCAGGACAGGCCTCCTAGGAGGGTGCCTAAAAGTCAACATTCTTTCTGAATTCTTTGCGCATCCTGTTGGAACCNGANAATTTATGAGCCAATGACAAGTACNTTTTACTTTTTAAAAGCCACATTACTAGCACTTATATTTGACATTTGTTTTCAATTTTTTAAAACTTATCATTATTATTTCACTTATTCTTGAGAAGATAATATATCAGTTTCCCCTTGCCTCTCCTCCCTCCAAGCCTTCCCATGTACNCCTTCTTGTTCTTTTTCAAATTCATGACCTCTTTTTCATGAATTGCTGTTACCTGCATATATGTATGCATATATGCACAGATATTCCTAACTATAGTCTGCCTCGACACACTGTCCAACAACAACCAATAGCAGAGTCAGAGAAGGATGGGAGAAAGAAATGAAGAGACTGCTGTCTGCACAGCAATCACCACTTCCCAGGGTGGCTCAGTTCAACACGCTGAAACCTGATTCAGTGTGAACTGTGTGTGGGTGGAGAGAGAACACAGGGTCTCTCTCTCTCTCAGGGTTCCCAGAAACAGTCTAGNCTGGGAGGGAGGATATACAGGTGCCTCTTGCTCTCTGTAGGGACTAAAACCTCTAGTATCAAGGGGGACATGANATAGTTTAGTTTTGAGTTAAAAACATTCATAATTTTTGCTTTCACTCTGCTTCTATATAAACTCATGTTTAGGCAGGTGTGGGCACNCCCAGGACTCACAGGCTGTACAACATGTCCCTTTATGTGCACAAGGTGTCATAGTGGCCAACAGCAGCTTTCGAAGACTATCACTCATCTGTGCTGGTTGCCACAGAAGCCTGCTCCAGCCCTTCTCTAGGACCGGTAAGATGTCTTTTTTTCGTTCAGGGTCTCACCTTCAGTGTCTTCCTGAATGTCTGGCCCATACTCAGAGCTCATCAGACTTGTTCAGTGAGTAGCAGCAAGCATTCCTGAAGAACCAGGCTTGAGTTCTTGCCAACTCATTTTTCAGCATAGATGGCACGGGCCCCACCCTAATTCATCCTACTTAACGCCTTCCCCTCTGAATCCACTGCATGCAGAAGCCCCACGGTTGGAGCTCTGTATCCTCTTCTGCCTGGCAGACGTTCTCCGTGACTAATGATGGATGGCAATATCCATTCTGTCACGCTGTCTGGTTCCCACCCACACCGAGTGACTGCTGAGAACACAGACTCTGCACACCCTCCCCACACTCTCTGTCCTCCTGTCCTTTGTCACAATCCACACTAGTCGGCTGCTTGTGTAGACAGTTCCAGCTTCCATCTCCAGATGGCTTTGTCTGGGAGGCCCATAGACTTTCCAACCAGCACTCCAGGGT
>LZPO01118836.1:0-13957 GCA_001675575.1 Neotoma lepida | reverse complement strand
GTAGCCCAGGCTGGCCTCAAACTCACGAGATCCACCTGCCTCTGCCTCCTGAGTGCTGGGATTAAAGGCGTGCGCCACCACCGCCCGGCTAAGTTCAGTTTTTCTTAACCAGCCATTAACCAACCTCTTAACCAAGCATGGGAGTTTCCATATGGGTGCAGGACTAACAGGTAGAGCGCAAACAGCCTGGTCTCAGTGCTAGCCATTGCTTGATCAGGACCATCTCTTTTTCAAGGTCACTTCTTGGTTTTCATCTACATCACATGAATTTATCTAAAGAATTTACTAATATTGCTTAATACAGAAAATTTTCTAGTATTACAGCAATTTTGCAAACTACATCAATGACCTTGCAAAGCCAAAGATACTTTTTAAAGAATCCTGACATTTGTTGTCATTCATATCAATGGTGAAAAGCTGTCATTCTGCTGTGAGCAATGACCAAGGCAGCGACACTCAGCTTTCCTAGTGGTCACTGGAGGCTTTGCCCTGTTGGACTGATAGTTATAAAGATAATTACAAAATAGCTAGATATCTTCAAAGGACCTTTCGCAAAACAATAGAGAACAAAATTTAGCCTTGACTTTGTGATTTTTCAATCAGATGACAAAATGAGAAGCTTGCATAATTCAATTTTCTGCAAGCCAAATGGTATGGTTGTCATTAGGAAAATCATTTGTATAGCCACTGATGTGAAGACTGGGGGCTTTCTTCATGATACGCAATTTTACTATTAAGAAATGGGTGAACTGTAGTTATTCTCCCCTGAGTATTTGGCAGAAATTTTCTTGAAAATGCATAAAATGTGCCTGCCACTTCAAGGACAAACAGCTGAAAGTATTTGTTGCTCATTGTAGAATTTTTCTTTCAAATAATGTAAATGTTTGGGAAATACATTTATACTTTTATAAACTTGAATTTCCCAACATTTAAAGACTTGTAAATGTAATTAGTGATGATATTAATTAATATGACTTAAAAACATTTTGTGATGGACTGTGTAAACATCTGGCAGATAGGCATAACTCAGTGCATCAGTGTTGTCTAGGTAACAATGTGTGATGCTACAAATCCATCCATGTGATGCATGGATAAATATTGCTTCAAGATGGGCAGATGGGCTGTAATACAAGAGAGCACAGATGTTTTTTATATGTTCTAAGAATCTACATTATACCTTTGAAGACATAGAACTTGACTGTTTTACTGTAGGGTCAAAGAATATCCAGAACTATATTTCTTCCCTTTTCAGTTATATCTTGATATGCATATACCAAAATATTGCTGTGTGGCAGGTTGATACTAGGCTGAACTAGATAGCAGAGTCCAGCTTTCTTCTGCTAAGCCAGACCTAAAAGAGATTTGCAAAAATGTTATGAAACATCATTTTCCCATTTAACGTTTTATTTGAGAAATAAAATTATCTTCATATAAATAATTGTTTTGATATGAATATGATTGATTATGATAATCAAATAGTTGGTTACACATAAATATTTAATTTTTCCTTTTTTCTGGTTTTTGCTTTTTGGTTTTTTGAGACAGTGTTTCTCTGTATAGCCTTGGCTGTTCTGAAACTCTCTCTGTAGAACAGTGGCCTTGAACTCACAGGGATCTGCCTGCCTCTGCTTCCCAAGTGCTGGGATTAAAGGTGTGTGCCACCACTACCTGGCTTATATTTAATTTTTCAACTTGAGTTTTAAACACAAAGTTTAAATAGAGAAAGCCTGCATATATGAAGCCTTGTTAAGGTCTTAAATAATTACATCAAGAATGAAGAGGCCATAGATTCAAACATTTTAGGAACTATAATCCTAATACACTACTCTTAGGTAATCTTACATGTGGACATTATAGGCCACACCATGCAAGTTAAAGCATTTAATAATAGATTAGAATGCCTTCCTGATCTGAATGTAAAGCTGAATTCTAATCAATAATGGTTACATAAATAAATAATGGATTAAGAGATTGCAAAGAAAACAAAGCCTGAGGCTGCTTCCTGGACATTTGACGCATATGCACCTGGCCTTGCGCTTGGCTGCTGATGTAAAACAGTGACCGCAGATCTTGGTCCCTCAGGGAAGCTATTTACTTTGCTGTATGACATGGGCTTTTGATCTCAAATACTAGTCATCTACATGGCTTCCTTATGTTTAATACATCTGGAATATAGCTTGTTTCTCATTTTACCTTTTATTATGTTACTTTATCAAATCACTTTGAAATCAGCCTGAGGAAAAATCAGCAGACTACAATTGTTTTAAGTGCATTTCTTTATCAAAATACATAAAATTATATAGCATTCTTATGAGTCAGTGCTTCAGTTGATGATCTATAATGTAGACTCCATAAAACTATAGTGTGACATAGTTGAATCTATTACTGTCTGACATTTAACATAAAGGAACAAGCTCTGCATTTGAGAACTAAGCAATTAGATGACAGTAGACAGAGAAAGAAACTTGCCTGCTGCTTTTTTGATGTTACTCATTTCCTCTTCTGAGCTTTGAATTTCTCCCTCATTTTCTTCTTCATCTCTGGCATCCAGGACTCTTAGTTAGGTTTTGATGGGATTTAAGGAACCTGTCCATGTTTTGAAAGTATCTGTCTCATGCATTCACACCTACTGGATTTTATGCTCAGAGCTAGTACCTGTATTGGATCCCTAGGAAGAAATGTTCAAATTACTGATTCATGCTACTTGAGAAGGGTGAATTTCACTTTTCACAGTTTCTAATTTACAAGCAAATTATAACTTTCAATGTTAAGCTAATCAAGTGATAAGCAAGCATGCCATAAAGGTTTGTTGTGGATTCACCCTTTCATATAAGATACTTTACTTTTCTTTATGCTATAGTAATTAACATGAGATACATTAATAGAGTTGGCATGCCATTCACAGATACAAACACCAAACAGTTGTGTGTGATTGAACCTCTAATACATGTTGTATGGGAACATAAATGAGAAGTTCTCACTGAATCTGGTCCACTGTACAGAAAAATTTTCCCAAATAAGGGTTTGTAAACTGAGTTCTAAAGATGAATACAAAAGAATTAACTATAAAAATATGGAGTATGGCATGTTGGCAGAATAGTATGGCCCCAATAAAGATCTTTAGAGCATCTAGAAAAGGATTAGTGTGCTAAATCCAGAGAGTGGGTCAGCAAGAAGGCATGATTGCAGCCAGAGTTAAGGGCAAATTCTCCAGGGTTTCTACCCCAGGTGGATCATTTGGTCTGATTCTAAGTTCAGTGGATTTTCAAAGAGAGAGTAATATAATGCAATGTACAGTTTGGTGACATCACAGAATGAAAGAAGATCAGGGAGAACTCTGTCCACAGTAGTGATGTTGAAGACACAGTGTGAACCGTATGATAGCTTTGATGATGGAGAAACTGGAATGCTTGAATGGTTAGACTTTATGACTGAAGACAAAGAGATGAGAAGGAGGGAGATCCAGGTTTTATAGGACCTGAAACATCAAACTAGGGAGCTCTTTCAAAAATGGTTGTTGTATTTAGTAATGTCCCCCAATGGCTATCAAAGTTCTTGACATCACATACAGATACAGGGTGATTAGAGACAGGGAAGAATCAGTGTTTTGTTTGTAGTCTGTATCTCCTTGTGAATGAGCAGCATCTCTCTCAAGTGTGAGAAACTTTAAAAAAAAAGGCAATTCTTTCTAATTCTGAGACTCAATGATTCTAGCATTGACAACAAATTTCAAGAGGAGTTTCATTATCTGCAAGACAGTCCTTGTTCTGATAACAGTATGTACCTTGTCAGACAAGATACATATGAAGTCATAATTATGCTAATACAATAGCCATAAATCAAGGATGTTCTCAAAAAAAATTGGGACAATAGCCACTTTACCACAAATATGTGATGGAGTGGGCTCTTTCTCTTTTATCACATGGAGTGTCCTCTCCCCTTAGAAATTGAGTTTCTTCTCTCTTTATCACTTCTGGTGGGGGTTCTGACTCGTGTTCCTTATTGATCACAGTTGGCACCTATGCTCTTTCAGCTGGTGTGGTGTCATTTCTTACTGAGGCAAGGGAATGGCATGAGCAGTAATATCCCAGAGATATCAGGCATATGGCAATTGTAAGCTTCACTCACTCTTTAGAATCTAGAATCAAGGTGTGGAGTTACTAGCCGGAGAAGGTTGGCTGGAAGATAATGTCTCAAGTTGAAAGAATTCTGGTCCTGGCAGATGCTCCAGGAAAAACAATTCTGTCTAGAGAGATGTCCATCTTAAATGTATGAAATGGACTTCTGAGAACTCCTGCAATGAAATCAAAACAAAAGAGTATAAAATATGCATAAGATCCAAAAGAAAACAACAAAAATGAAATAAGATTTTCCCCCAAATATGCAAGACCATAAAATATTTTATAAACTTAAAGATATCTCACATGCTCATCACTGAACAATAACGGAGAATAAACTTTGGAAAATTTACACACACACACACACACACACACACACACACACACACACACCACAAACACACACACATGGCATCAAGGCAGAAAGGTCAAGGAATGAGAAAAAAAATTCCCATAATGTCATTATGATTTGGCAGTCCTGGGTGTGAACTACTCCCAAATTCAAATAGAGTCAAGTGTTTCTGGTTTGCTTTTCTGCTGCTGAGACCAAAAGCAACTTGGGAGAAAAAGTTTATTTTGGCTTATAGGTTATTACAGTCCATAATTGATTGATGGCAAAGCAGGAACTCAAGCTAGGAACTTGAGGCAGAAACCAACAGGGAACACCACTTACTAGGTCATGCCCACTGCTTTGCTCAGCTAGCATTTTTGTACATCTCAGGCCCACCTGTCTAGGAATATACCATCAACAGTGGGCTGAGTCCTCCTATATCAAGAAAATGCCCCAGATGTACACCCATAGGCCACTCTGATGGAGGTAACAGGACATCTACTTTTCTTTTAGCTTTACTGGAATTTATAACTTTTGAATTATTGAAGCAGGAAAAAGTATACCTCGTTTTTGTTTGAAATCATGAGATTATTTATCAAGACAAAATGGAGAAATGAAGCTCAAAAGTAAAAAAGATGGAATCAGATAGATCAGTTTTAAAGTACTTGCTTAGCTGTGTGGTCAGTGCTATGTAGTGGATAGCTGTTCTGTCAACGACCTTGAAACACTGCCCCCAGTAGTGCTAGGTTCTACCTACCTATGACCTTAAAATACCTGCCCCTGGGGCATGGCTCGGAGCTACCCTTAAGACCTGAGACATAGGTGAGCCTAGCTCTGCTCTCCTTCGTGGGTTTGGATGCTGAGATGGACCAAAGGGAAGAACAGCGTGGGACTGTAACTTGGCTTTCTAGAACCCCATGATAAATCTTCCATGCTTTAGTGAGTTTTCCTCCCTAATAAATTCCTTTACCCTTTAAGCAGACTCCGTGGCTTTCTCACATTAGTGCTAAGTGGCTTAATCTTTCTCAGTTTCTGTATCTGTAAAACACTTGCAAGATAATGCCAATATTTTAAATACTACAACTTATTCTCAGGAAGTAACATGCAATATTGTGAAAATGTAGAATTTGCATGTTTAGAGCATGCAAAAATTCAGTAGTAAAAGCTATATGATTTCATATAGTAGAAAAGAATTAATAGTTTAAATCATCTGGTTCTGACTTGTCTTAATCATAGAAATATCTTTTAAAATACACATGACCTCTGTGTATTGCTTCTGTGAGGCATATCCTGGGATTAGAACTACTGCCACATCAAAATCCAACTCTACTACTCACCACCTGTGTGACCTTGAACAAACCAGAATACCTCCCCATACTGCAATTTTACAGTTTACAAACTAGGAATGATATGATTTGTTTCATATTTGTTTTACAATTCTTGTGAGAATTCAATTAAACAATGCACTGTACTGTAACTGTAGTTAAGAACCCATTGCTCTCCATGGTTAGTAATGGTTTATAAATTTTTTATATATGAAAATGGCACTGTGACTCTCTCACAAAAGTAATTAAGCATAATACAAAATTAAGCAGATTTTTTTCCTTCCTTCATTATGTTCTTTCTCCTCACTGGCTGCCTCTGCTTTCCTTGGTCATGGGAACTCAGCTATACTTTCCTAGTCCCTGTCACTGGAGTACAGACTACATTGCTTATGATTAAACAGTTGCCAGGATAGCCTTGGGGTCACAGTGGGATGATAGTATCCAAGACAATATCATACTAGCCAGAGATATTTTATAGTATTTGTATTTTTTCCATTTATTGTGACATTTTATCCTTTTTGGATTTAAAGAAAGGAGTTATCAATTCATTAGAGAATTGACCAATACAAAGTATGTATGAAAATGCCACAATGAAACCTATTTATTTGTGTACTAATGAAAAATATAAAACATTTTGAACTTATATTGGTTGATTTATTTTAACCCTCTGAATTCAGTTAGTGCTGTTCACATGCACTTTGGTGTGAGACCATCAACGGGGGCAATGCAACCATTCCCAATGGTTGCCTTCCCAAGCAACCATTATTACCAATAGCTCTTCAGCTAGGGCTGGGCTTTTTGGACCCCCTCCCCAATCCATGCTGGAGATTTAACTGGCTCGATCCTGAACAGATATTGTCTCAGTAACCACATCTGTTGTGAGTGCATGTGTTCAACAGATGTGACATGGCCAGAGGAAAACACTTCAGAGCATCCTTCCCTATCTTCTGGCTCATTCTTGTCACCCCCTCTTCCATGATGCTCTTTGAGCCTTCAGAGGAGGGAGTTGATATAGATGCTCCATCTGTGGTGGAGCATTCACAATCAATTCTTTTCAGCACTTTGAACAGTTAACACACCTATGCATTAACCACTATTCATTACAATTAAGTACTTTTCTGACTGAGGTTAGTAGCAGCACAAATCTATGCATTTAACCATAAACATTTAGAAGGCAGTTTAACAACATGATCATTTATAAAAACAAAATCAATAATTACTCTCTTAGGGCCTATGACTTCCCTCGCTAAGGGTTTTAACCATATTTGTAGTATGAGAAATGAATTCCCCTGTGGAATATGCCTTAAATCCAACCAAGAGAGTAGTTGGTTACCCTATAAACAGTCTTGCTGCATGCAGAGTCCAGCACTGGATATGATGATTAATGTAGTTGGTTGCTTTTACTCTTTTGTTCTTTGCCTCTTTGGCTCTTTTGGGGGCCCACCACCCAGCTCCCAAATAAATCACACACAGAGGCTTATTCTTAATTATAAATGCCCAGCCTTATCTTGGGTTATTTCTAGCCAGCTTTTCTTAAACTAATCTGTCTACCTTTTGCCTCTGGGTTTTTTCCTTTCTCTTACTTCTGTATATTTTACTTTAACTCTTATTCCTTGGCTGGCTGTGTGGCTGAGTGGCTGGTCCATGGAGTCTTCCTCCCCTCTTCTTTCTTGCTCCTTGATCTCTTTTTCTCCTTTTATTTATTCTTTCTGCTGGCCAGCCCCGCCTATCCTTTCTCCTCCCTTGCTATTGGCCATTCAACCAATTCCCAGAATTCTCCCATTTTTTTCATATCACATCTGTTCCACTATCCATTATTATTATATTTTTTACTTGGTTTGCAAGAGCACAGTCCCCAAGTAGCTTCTTCATGTACACTTTATTTTTCTAAAGATTTTTTTTAATGTCATTCATTTGCATTTGTATTCACACATGTGTGTGGAGACCATAAGGTGTGTCAGATTCCTTGGAGATTTGTGAGCTGCCTGATGTAGGTGCTAGGTCAAATTCTGGTCCTCTGCTACAACAGTAAACACTCTTAACTGCTGAGCCATTGCTTCAATCCCTATACTTTGTTTAAGCCTTCACTTGCCCCTTCAGCTTCACAGCCTTGTTACGCACTACTTGTTTGAACTCTTCTGCCCCATATTCCTGGTCTCTACTTTCATTTCACCTGTATTCTACTATCTCCGGTCAAATGGAATGCATCACTTTGTCAATACTTATTTCTAGTTTCCTACCTTCCATATCTACTCCATGTTAATTTTAAATACACAAAACAAAGGATTTGAGGCTGAAACTCTCATATGAGAAGGAATGTCAGGCATTTGTCTCAGAGGTCTGAGTGACCTCAATCAGGGTAATTTTTTTCCAGTTCCATCCTTACCCGTCTGAAATTTTCAAGATTTCAGTTTCATTTCAGCTGATTAATATCCCATTGTCTATATGTACAACATTTTCATTATCATTCATCAGTTGATGGGCATCTAAATTGATG
This sequence comes from Neotoma lepida, assembly GCA_001675575.1. Lineage (NCBI taxonomy): Eukaryota > Metazoa > Chordata > Mammalia > Rodentia > Cricetidae > Neotoma > Neotoma lepida. The sequence continues at coordinate 5,686 of LZPO01118836.1, read as the reverse complement.
GATAATAAGCTTCTAAAGAGTAAGGACCATATTTATAAACCTCATTTCATTTTTACACAGAATTTTGTATACTTCAATATTATTATAATACTTATTGTAGAGAAATTTTACTTAAATTGCTAGCTATAGCTGGGAAGTGTCTTGGACTGGGGACAGAGGTGTATCTGTCTAATGACCCATCAGTTTTTATTGTATATACTTCTGAATTTTAAATTTTGTATAATAATAATGTGTTTTATGATTTTATAAACTTAAATCATCAGCTTTGAGTACAATAGTAGGCACAAATGTTATGAGTGTAACCAACCCTGGGTTAAGGCCTACTTCACAGAAGAAAAAAAAATATATATATATATGTATATATATATATATATATATGGCACTACAAATATGGTCATGAACCCAAAGTTGGGAAGCCACAAATGAAACAACTATGTCATACCTCTTCCCACAAGATTCAGAGCCATTATGGAAGAGGAGTTAGAAAGAGTGTAAGAGCCAGATATTGTGTGAGACTAGAATGACACAGTGTCTTCTGGACATGACAGGACCACTGTACCCGTAAACTCACAGCCTTATGAATAAATCTACTACTATTGTATTGCTAAATAGACATAATAGTATCAAATTCCCTTTAAATTCACATTTCCTACCCACATGCAGTGCAGCTCTTAGTCGTCATCAGAGAAGTGTATTTGTGTAGCGAATGAAATTCACAACGGGTTGAAGTGCAGAAGTACAGAGAGTAAATGCTCTGGAATACCTGGCCATAAATGAAATGTTCAGGGCACATCATGGAAGAGAGACTAAAATGATTGTAAGAGCCAAAGGTTGGGGAGGACTGGAGTGAAAGTTCTGTTTCACCCATAAACTCAGATCTACTGTGGTGGCCAGCTCAAGACCTGAATAAAATAAAGCCAAGCAGCATTCTAGCATGGAATAAGAAGGAGTTCATGAGCCCTAAGGAGCTATGGTGTCAGGGGGAGGGAGAGTCAATTTTCTTTTAGGGTGTACTCCTAGGTCAATCCTACTCCAATGGCTATCCCTACACTCAGAAATATATGGGCAATACAAATTGAAGCTTGTATTAAAATAACAAGGATACAAAGTTGGAGGGCTAGGAGGTAGAGGCACATTTGAGAGGAACTAATAAAAATATTAAAAAAAAAACCCTAAAATTAAAAATGTATCTATGTGAACTTACTACTTCAATTTAGTTAGATTTACATAACATCAAACTATCTTCTAAATATCTATGTTTATACTCATAAGAAATACTCTCAATCTCCTTTTGCAATGAACTGTTGTGAATACTCCTTCAAGGAGCTGAGAATAAGTGACAGTTGAGTTTTCAGTCATAAGTGAGACATTTATACCACCTAATCTAAGACTCAGGAAATGACTAAGGACAGAAATAACTTGAGAGCTGAAAAGTAGGGAGAAAGACTGAGAAATGTCATCCTCTCGGTGCAACACAGCCATTGGAATCTTGAGCTTACAGCAGCTGCTGTTACCATCACTGGATCTGCACAAAGCTGGCCCTGCCAACAATCCGTTATTGGCTCATGAGGTCCTACCCATCCCTGATGAATTACTGGCTACTGAAAAATTCTGGAGAGGGGGAAGTCATTTCCTTCACCAAGTTCCAATGGATAATTTCAAACAAATGGCCACATAAATAGCCCTGGGTAAACTCAATGGATCATGAAACAAAACAAAAAGTTATGCATATCAGGAATTTGGAGGGAGGAGGAGACATTGGCAGGGCTAGGAGGTAAATATCAAATAACAAATTCAAATTAATAAAAGACAGCCCTATAGTGAGTCTTTCTTGTTGAACTTTCTTTGGATGACCAGCCCCCAAATAATGACACAGAGACTTATTATTAATTGTGAAAGCTTGGCATTAGCTTAGGCTTTTCCCACTAGCACATGACACTGGTGGCTGGCTCTGACCCCTTCGGGTCCATGAGAGTTGAGTCTTACTTGCCTGAGCTATGTTTAACTGCCCCAGCTCTGGGAGGCTGCTGAGCCTGCTTTCTGGAGTCCCTGTGAGTGGCAGCCAACTGTTGTTAGTGCTCATGGAGAGGTTCAGTCTGGCATGACTTCTTGGTTAGTGTGGTTGTGTTCCACATTGGGCATCAAATGTAGTCTTTCTTGTTGGACTTTCTTTGGACTGCCAATCCCCAAGTAGTGACACAGAGACTTATTATTAATTACGAAAGCTTGGCCTTAGTTAGCTTAGGCTTGTTCCACTAGCTCTTATAACTTATATTAACCTGTTTCTATTAATATATGTCTGTCATGTAGCTCTTTATCTGTTCTCTTCATGTCTTGCAGGCTAATGTTATAGGCCTAGGTTTATCACCTGAGTTCCTCTCTCTGCCCAGAAGTCCTGCCTAAACTTTTCTGCCTAACTATTGGCAGTTCAGCTTTTTATTAAACCTATCACAGTGACATATCCTCACACAGTGTACAAATATCCCTCAACACAATCCAAGAACTTTGTTTGAGCTATGGTTCCCTCTTCATGTTCAATAGAGATATCCAACTGGGCCTGTGAAGGAAAACAAAATGTTTCATGGCATTCCGGGAAAATTGTCTGGGAGTTGTAGCCATGGTAGAGAAACCATAAAAGTTGTCTCGACCTGGCTAGAAGAAGGCATGGACATGATGTACATAGCATGCCTATAGTCACTTCCTAGTTCCCATTAGAACAATCCCTTTGGAATATTCGAAATATTATTTTAGTTTAAGTGACTGATCTCTTAGGAGAGGAAAGTTGGTTGTCAGGGAAAACCAATCTTCAGGGACAGAAGGGTCTGTTTCTGAGCTGTGGAACTTTGAGGGGTAGTAGCTTGTGCAGAGGGAAGAATGTCCTGAGAATGGAGACTGGAGGCTCTATCAAGGGACATCTTGGAAGAAGGGGCATGGTTGCTTTACTTTGGCCTACCAACTGAATTGTCACAAATGATTTCTCCGAGGCAGTGAGTCCTTTCAGTTTTGCCTGCCTTTTCTCCTTAACCACAGTTAAGGTTCAGTCACACAGCTTCCTTATGTTCTCATGAACATAAAAGCCTGGGCTGGGTAAGAAAATGAAACGTGCCTGTCCAAGTAGGTACTTAATTTGCCTCTAAGAAAGCCTGGTTTCCTAAAAATGAGTTAATCAACATTTTAATGTAAACCTCCAGTTTTTCTAAAGTCCATTTGGAAAACACATTGAGAAAAAGAAAGAACCTATTTTTGTTGGAAACATGAGCTTTTCCTTTTTGACTTAGTGAGAAATCATTTATTCTTATAAGTATATTTTACATATTTTGATTAATACATCAAGTGTGTTAATGTAGGAGTTCCATTAAGAATTCTAAGACCATGTTAGACTCAGTTGTACATTGTATTAGGATAACATAACTTTTAGTATCACAACACATACATACACACACACACACATATATATATATACTTTTATACATACACACACATATATGTGTATATATACTTTTCCATTCACAGAGGGATATGCCTTTCAAAAATATTTTATTGGATGAAACATTCTTATTCTCATGAAAGCTTTTGATTCTTTAATATAATTTATTATGCCTTTTAAAATTCTGTTTGATAAAAGCATTGGTACATTATAAATACCTGTAAAGAAAATATAGCTTAAAATTCCAAGGGAAATATTATATAATTATTGTTTTTAACATTTTCACAAAAATCCACATAGGCACTAAAAAAAACTGACAAAAAATATTTTATGTCTAGACAATATATACTCCAGGTTGGAAACATTCAAACATGGAATTGTCTAAATATTAAAGCTTATCCATAGTGAACCTTTGGCTATAGCCCACGAGTTAGCTGGTATTCTTACAGGGAAAAGACACTCTTAGAAAGAGCTGAAGAAAATCTCCATATATTTAGTATAAGGACTAGGAAAGGATAGGGTTGACCTCTAACTCTTTAATTTTTCTAAATCACTAATCAATTAGTGATATCATCCTCTAGACCATTTGTAATTAGTTAAAATTTAATGTAATAATTCTTAAGTCCTTTTCAGTTTTAATGTGCTACAATAGTGAAAATTTCATTTAAACCTTATAGCAAACACCATGTAAAACCTTCAAGGACTACTAGGGCTACTGCAAACCTTCTAGGCATCATGGGCATGGCTCTGGAGAGAGCCTTGTTATGTACAAATTCAAATGATGAAACAGGAGGTGAAAATTTATCATACTAACCACACTCAAAGCAAAAGCAAATGAACTGTCTTTCTGAACTAGTTCAATGCTAGGAGTTGCTATAGAATGCTCAGACTTGGAAGAACATTTGCAAACAGAAACTGAGCTGGAGAACGCAAGCATACAGTTAACTAGAGTCTATATTGGCATGTTAAGAGAAGGAAGCAGGGGTCTCTAGTTAATGAAGAGCAAAAATGAACATCCAGGTGAGATAAGGTTAAGTGCTCATATTAAACAAAACTTCAGAGGTATTTTTAGGGTTCCCAGTACTCTTTTTACTTATAAATGCAACAAACTAACTAGGTCATAGCAAACTCTATTATTAATGGCAGAGCCCTCCTGGAAGTAATTGTGTGAATTCTTTTTCCTAATTCATTTACACTTTATACAGATTCATTTAGTGTGGGAGTGGGCAAAATCACATGTGTAGAAAGACGAATATCACATTTTCTTTTATATGTGGAATCTGAATGAAATGAAAAGACAGGAATTGGAAGCAGGAGCACTTGTGAAGAGGAGGACAAGTAGGAACAAACAGAAGAGAGGTTAAAGGACGATGGATGTTGTCCAAGTTCATGAAATACTTGGAGGAGAATGTCAAGATGAAACCTTATTTTCTACAGCTAACACACGTTAGTTAAAAAGGGATAAATGCCCATGGGATACTGAACAGTAACAAGTAAAGTGGCCATCATAAAAAAGCCAGCCAGGGAAGCCTGGACTTGGAATCTTACTAGGAAGGAGTTACCTCTAGCCAGCTATTGCAGTGATGGAAGATGGGTCTGAAAACCAGATTTTATGTGAAATCTCACACTTTGAACAGTCCTTCACATTTTCAAAACATTCTGCATAACTTACAGGAAGGACAAAGAAGACCTAAGTGCAGCAGCCCATCTGTCTTCAATTTGAACTATGGAAGGAATTTGGTAAGAATTTGAATACTTTCCTCTGAGATTGGAGAAGACCCTGTGGTGTCCAGAAATGAACACTCATTTACAGAGAATGAGAAAAACCTGTTCTAGGAACACAACTTGTGAAAATGTCTCATTGCCTCTCCCCTTTAATCAATATCTTCTCTGTTATTACACTGGCTCTCTATACATTGAGTGGCTGCTTGTTATTAAACAAAACTATGACTAGGAATTTGCCAACCTCAAACATAATTTTGTTCTGAGAAATTGGCATGAATTAGTTTTTTGAGTTTTGAGTTTGTGGCTCAGAAAGGAAACATACAAGGGAGAAAGGGAAATAGAAGGCCAGGTCATATACAGCATGAGTCACAGCCATCTTTGGATCCACAGAGATCTCTGCATGGTATGTCAATCAAGAGGAATACTCTATAACTATTGTAGTTAATATAAAATTTAAGATGTTTCCATATGTGCCGGGCGGTGGTGGCGCACGCCTTTAATCCCAGCACTCGGGAGGCAGAGGCAGGCGGATCT
>LZPO01118834.1:0-13990 GCA_001675575.1 Neotoma lepida | reverse complement strand
CTCAGCCTTCCCCCTCTCCACTCTTCCCTGTTCCTTTCTATACCTCCCTTCTCACCCCAGATCCACTGCTCCTCTGTTTCCTTTCAGAAAAGAGCAGGCTTCCCAGGGATATCAACCAAATACAAAAGAGCAAGATGCAATAAGACTGGGCATAAATCCTCATATCAAGGCTGGATGAGGCAACTCAGTAGGAGGAAATGAGTCCCATGAGCAGGCAAAAGAGTCAAAGACACCCCCACTCCCACTTTTAGGAGTCCCACAAGAACACCAAGTCAAACAATCACAGTATGTATGCAGAGGGCCTAGTGCAGAGCCATCCAGGCTCTACGATTGCTGCTTAGGTCTCTATGTGCCCTGATTAGTTGATTCTGTGGACTGTGTTCTCTTTTTGCTCTTGACCCCTCTGGCCCCTACAATTCTTCCTCCCCCTCTTCTTTGGGGTTCCCAGAGCTCCACCTAATGTTTGGCTGTGGGTTTTTTAATCCGTTCCCATCATCTGCTTGAAGAAGCCTCTCTGGTGAGTATTAGGCTAGGCACCTATCTATGAATAAGCAGAATATCATTAAGAACCATTTCATTAGCTTTTTTTTTTCAGTCATGTTTGGTTCTACTCTAACTAAAATGAATGTCTGAAAAGTTTTAACAGTCTGTAGAAGGCAGGTAGACTATCTCCACAATGGCCAACCCAGTGCTACATACATAATAAATATTTGGTGGATGAAAGAACGAATGAGTGAATGGATGAGTGAATAAAACAAAGCAAGTTGCTCTTTAGACATCTGATCATGCAGTGTCCATGTGCCAGAGCAAAACATTTGGTTATTTGTTCTCAGTCTCTTCTTTAAATTCAGAATAACAAAGAGCTGGAGCGCACGGAAGCACCAAAGGACATAATTGGAGACCTTTATGTGAAAATTTTCCATTTCATTTTGAGTCAGGACTTAGAAATTTAAAGTTTATATCCTCCACATGTGGGTTAATATCCTTTTCTGAAATATGTTCAGTAAGCAATTAGGGGAACAAAAACTTCAAAGTGGCTTTTTTTGTAAGAATGCTTCAATTTCATAAAGGTACTCAACAGATATCTGGGGAGAGTTCTGGTCCCTCGTCTTTGCTTAGCCAGAATGGCCTTGATTTTATCTTTTTTTTCTTTATATATAGGCAAGCTATTCAAAATAAAATCTCTTCCCCTTGGACCTGGTGTGGGGCAAAGCTGCTATGCTAGAGCAGCTCCTTGTTGCAATTCTTTTCAAAGACATGAGAAAAGTACAAACAGCATATGAGCCAGGTTAATTAGAATATCAAAGGCAGAGCACTTTAGCATATGTGTGTGCAAACATGCATACAAACACATATCTGAATAAGAAGCAATGGTTGAAAATAAGGCTTCATGTTTCTATAAGCAAATATACTATTTTCATAATTCCACATTCCCCATTAAAAATAACAAATTAGATTGTTTGTCCAAGTAAACTCAGTCAAATTATTGCTGTTATTTTAGTTTCAGACTCAAGAAAATGTAACGATTTATCATTTTCTACTTCCTTACCAAACAGCATTAAAATCCTATGATGTGATGCCTTACTCAGCCTTGATGCAAGGACAGAGAGGCTAGATCTGGCCCCAACATGGTATAACAGCCTTTGTTGACTACCCAAGGGAGGCCTTACCCTCTATGAGGAGGGGATGGGGGTAGGTTGGGGGAATGGGAGAAGAGGAGGGAGGAGGAATGGGTTGGTATGTAAAGAGAAAGAAAAAACTTTTAAAATAAAGAATTAAAAAAATGTAATAAAAGAAAAAAATTCTAAGAGTGTTATGGTCTCTGTGTGTGCATACATGTATGTGTGTGTATGCATGTCTGTATTATGTATATGCATGTGTATGTACAGTGTGTGTGTTTATGCCCATGTGTATGTGCATGTGTGTATATGTGTGATGTGTGCATGTCTATGTGCATGTGTGTATGCTTGAGTATGCATGGATATGTGTGAGCATGTGTGTGAGTGCAATGGGTCATCAAGCATTCTTTGTTTTTGTCTTGTATCAGCTACTATTTGAATCATGTTGCCTACTATTTGGGAATTAGCCCTTGTGCCCAGCATTTCTGCTGCTTCCTGGGGTCTTAACCTGGTTTGAAACCTCTGTTGATCTCTTGCCATTCCCAAGTTCTCCCAGGAACACACACTTCAACAATCACCATATCAACTGAAAGTCTAATTTAGAGACTCAAGAGGGCCTCTCATGNGCTCTCATGCCTGAGCTCATTTTATTTTATTCCTCCCTTGTCACTATGCTGTGAATCACAGAAGCAAGACTAACTATTCCTATACAGTCTTAATAGGAATCCAGCATTATCTCCTCTCTTTAGGTCTGCTATTCAGGCAGCATGCAGAAGAGTGCTTATTGGATTGATTGCATAGCACCCCTGACAGGCCAATGATTGTGATCTTCTCATTGTTACTTACATGGAAACCTTTCTGTCCTCCATCCTCCAAATGACAAGAAGCTCAGTCACTGTGCTCTGCTGTAGATATTGGTCTGATGAGGGCAGAAATTGCAATCACATGCTTCCTTGGTTGCTTTTCCTCAAGACAACTCTAGTTCCTGGCCTAGGCAAATTCTGTTCAGTCTTTGGGATACAGCAGAGTAATCCTCTATCTATCCTCTTTCCATTAAGTTATTTATCACATAAACTTTAAGCCTGGCCTCCTTTGGGACTTGGCCTCTTATAGCAAAAAAGGAAAATGTATCTTGAATATCAATACCCTTGACTTTGTAGATTGTGTGTCAGCTGTGAGGTATAAATTTTATTTTTAGAGATTCAAAGGCTGAGCACTGACTGCTTATTTTCTTTTTGTGTTCCTGGAATAAAGCCTATATCCTCTGTGAACTGTTGCCTGCTGCTGGATGAACAGGAGAGGAGCCTGGGGAACCCTGGATAATATCTCAAAATGTCATCCTTCCACACAACAGCCACTCCTGTCTGAGCACACAGAAGAAAGAAAAATATTACAGAGACTCGGTGGCTATAGTCATATAAGATTCCAAGGTCATATAAATGGTAGAGTGCTCTGCAATAAGACAAAGGCTCATTAGCAAACAGTCCCTGTGTCATTAAAGTCAAGTAATGTTAACAACTGGCAGATGGGCTTCTTATGTAAATAAAGGAGAAATTTTTGTAATAAAGGAAACTCGATTTTTTTGAACACTTAGAAATTATTTTGCCATACCAAGTAGAAAACTTCATGCTGGCCAACTTCCTTCCTTGCTTCCCCCACTCATGCCACATCCCAGTTGCCTCCCCAGGATTTCACGTAGTAAAAGGACCTAATGTTCATTGCTCAGAACAAGCATGGAAAAGGAAATGTAAGGAATGCTGGGAATTTTAAAAATGATGAGGCTGATACCAAATTGGAATGCTTGGGATTCCAGAGTAAGAAATAGAATGTTTCTCAAGGGAGAAAAGAGTGAAAGTCAGAGAGAAGACATGCACACTAATAGAGGCATGGACCATTAGGAGAATAATTCCCAGCTCCACTGATGCTGGCTCACCTGGAGATCCAGAGAGCACCCCAGTTAGTATCTGGGCAATGAGAAATTCTCTTCCTTCAGGTAAGAGGTAAAGTAGCTACATCCGCCTTTGGTTTTTAAACCTCCACTACTTCACTCTTCATGTTTCGAATTTGCCATCAATAGCCCAAGTAGGTGCTCAATTGGGGACCAATGGCGAAGGCAATCTTTTTAAAATGAAGAATTTTCTTCTTGTGTTGACTTTTACATGAGTTGCTTTTTTTTTCATTATGGAAATTAGGTCCATGGATGACAGACCACAAGCACCATGGGACTAATAGAAATGTCTAGTACTTTATCACACATTCCTTGGGATTTCATGTGGGTTATAGAAACATTTCTTTTTTTAAACAGTCATATACTAAAACCTTTGCTATCTATGAAAGTAGATTGCAGCAGACCTGCTTTGAGAGTCACTCAGTGTAGATAAATGGAAAAATCTCCACAATTCAGGAACAGAATAAAATAAATCACATAAATTTCTTACAACAAAAATTCTGGTCCAAAACCTAGACAGAAGCCCAGATGTCAGGATTGCTGAGTTGCAGATTTATTACTTTACACAGAATAAGCTAATAGACCCCAGACTCAGGGTGCTATCCTCTCGGGTGGGCACCCCAAGAACCCAGACTCCAGTCCAGTTGATGCAAGCAGCAAGAGGATTTATTTCAGCAATGTTGCAANGTTTGTACAAACGGGCCTCTGCTCCGGGGAGTGAGAGAAGCCCCGAGCTGCAGTTGCACACACTTTTTAAAGGTAAAAACCACAAAATTATCATAAAATTACAGTTTTCATTTTGATTGGCTTTCGTCATCTAGGACTTCCCACATAATCACAGCTTAATCATAGGGTAAATGCTTGTCATTGATTTTCATTGGCTGCCCTCAGGTGGGGGCGTATTGTGGTTAATCACTATGGAGACTAAGGTTGGGGCATCGGTTGCCTAGGAAATCAGAGTTGGAACATGGCATTCCATGATCAAACAATCATCATTGTTCCCTGGCCAGGCAATTTTTATTTCCTGGAGTCCAGACCATCTCGCTCCAGTAACCCAATTCCAGTAACCCAGGGCCTATAACAGGTTCCAGTAACTCAAGAGCCTGGGNCTAAACTGGAGGGCCCCAAGTCTCCTTTTTCTAGATGAGAGCATTGTATTTTTATAATCAACATATATTTGTCTTTAGGCTACATTTTAAAAGCCGTGCAAAATTACCCTGAGCTCAGTCGAGGCTTTTCCGAGAGCTTCCAGGGAGTTTCTGCACCGGGGTGTGGGCCAAAAGTTATGGTTCAGCAGCGTATCTCAATCAGTCATTGTGACTGTGGCTTGGCCGTTCTGCTCTTTAGTTCTTTGTTTCTGAAAATTAACTTTAGTTCCTTGTTCCTAAAAGGGGCTTAGGCCTGAAAGGCTCAAAATCAGGGTCTTTCTCGAAATCAGGGTCTTTCAAAGCCACTTCTGGGAAGCAGAAAGGATATCAAGCCTGCCCACTTTAGCCCTAGGCCTCTCAGCCCTGTCAGACTTCTTACCTGCCTTAGCTGCTACACATCATGTTGTTCACAGAGACTAGAGAAACTCCAGAGGCCACTCTTGGTTGGATAACTCTTGTCACTCATTCTGTCATTTAGCATGATACAGCTAATAAATAGAACTCATTGAGGCTTGTAAGTTCAGGATGGATTGTTAATTGAGGTGGTTAGTTGTAAATGCCAACTGGAAAGAATCTAGAATTGCCTGGGAAGAGAGTAGCAATGAAGAATTTGCTATATTGGATTGGTCTGTGGGAATGTCTAGGTGCGGTGATTATCTTCACTGCATTAGAATGGTAGCACCATTCACTGAGTAGAGGATTTTGATTTGTGTAAGCGTGAGGAATGTGAGCTGAGTGTAAGTACACATATATGAACTTGCTTTTCTTGGCTTCTTGATTGTGGATGTACTGTGACTTCAAACTCCTACCACAATGACTTCCCCACAATGATAGGCTATGACTTGGGTCTGTAAGCTGCTTTTGTAACAGCACAGACCTAAATTCACAGCAAAAGTGTTCTCAAATATGGGTTAAAGATAGTTTATCCTTAAGGAACTACTTAAATCACTCTAAGTCTCAGTTTTCCCACATAAAGATGAATTATAACAATTCTCTTGCATATTTTTGTGAAATTAAATCAATGGAAGATCTGTAGAAGGAGAAAGGGCTGATACATTACTTAGTTTACTTCTATTACTACCACCAACTATAATTTTCATGTATTCCCATACCAGAATCCATTGGTATAAGTCTCTGTGATTGCACAGTTTTTCATTGTATGTGTGCCCTGTAACTTAATTAACTGATGAAATACTGGGGACTACTGAGACTATTTTGCTTCCATACATTGTTAAAATTCAATAGTTCAATATATATGTCAAATTTTACTCCCTCAAAGACTATCAGAAAGGAATTTTTAGAGATATGAATTAATAGAATGGCAATAACAGTAGAGGAAAAACCAGCAACAAAATTATTAATACAGAAAAGCAAATGATTAAATTTTTAGATGCAAGAAACTTGAGTGTTAAACCTGTATCAGGGAAAGCCAGAGAAAACATTGTCTGTAACTCAGAATTTCCCAAATTTGACAGTTATTAGCACCAACAGTTCTAGAAGTTGAAAGAACAGATGCTCAATAAAAGATGGCTTGAAAGTCAATTTCAGAAGCATTCTTCCCCTGCTCCCCTCATAACCCTCTACTGCCAGGAAATGTCACTCAGCACCCTTGTGCGTGTGTGTGTGTGTGTGTGTGTGTGTGTGTGTGTGTGTGTGAGAGAGAGAGAGAGAGAGAGAGAGAGAGAGAGAGAGAGAGAGTTCGTTCCTTTTCCAGAGGCTAGTTGAGGGGTTCCCCAGGAAAACTTTCCGTACTACAGTATAGAACTAAGTGTCGTACATTGGATACTGAGTTCCTTAGAGGTTTAGTCCTTCCCCTAGCAGTCCAGGTATAAGATTTGGCAGCCAGCTCTCTGTAATCTGGATGACTTAAGACTAAAGCCTTCTCAAGTCTGAATACTAGAGCTTCTCAGTACATCCTCCTGACAGGTCATCCAGCAGCTAAACTCAGTCTCATCTAAATAACCACAGCCTTTCTTTCCTCACTCTTAATGTGGTCCATTGACCAAGGATTGCCAGAGACCTGAGAAATCCTTAGACCATGAGAGATAGAGCTGATGTCAAACAGGCAAATACAAGTTGCTGGTTGCTTACACACACACACACACACACATACACACACACACACACACACACACACACACACACACAACCAAAACCCAAAACCCTAGCATTAATATTTTCAAGCATGAGAAAAAAACATGGATGAAGTGAAAGGAATCATCATAAAATGGAACACCTCTTAGAGGTTAGCAACATGGTTTGAAAATGAAAACTAAGTTGAAGAGTTGAAATATTAGTTGAGAAATTCTTTCAGGAACTATAGACAGGTCTGGAGCTCAGCATCAGAGCCTTTGCCTACCATACATGAAACTGAATTCAATCTCCAGTACCGGAAAAAGTATACATGTATGTATCTGTGTATACATATAAGCAAATGAGTGTGAATTAGAGAAAGAACAGTCTTGGCTAATGTAGAAAAAAAGATGATATTTGAATGAAAAAAGAATATTTGAAAAGTCCAGCTTATTTTGTAGCTTGGAGTGAAACCAAAGGAGCATTTAATCATTCAAAAATTGTTAAATATGGAAAGAGTGAAAGTTTATTTCTACCAGAACCTCCATGCAGAAAGAAAAGACTAGAATACCATTAGTGACCATTCTAAATGCTTAACAGCAAACCAGTGAAAACTATGCTGCATAAACTTATTGGCAAGTCATGGTTTCAATGCACCAGATTTCAGTAAGAACAGAAATGACATAAGCCAGAAACACAAGGACAGAGGACATCCTCCTGATGTAAGTCTCTTCAGCTTCTTTCTGAAACCACAGAAGATAGGGTAGGGTGAACTTGTGATTCCTGTGGCTTTTTCTGTAATGACTCTGATTCCACCAAGAGAAACAGTTCAGTGTCAGATTTACTTCTCCTTCACATTCATCTCTCATATTGCCATAGATTCACTTGGGACAGCTTTGAGGTGCTATGTGTTACAACACTCTGGGAGAATTTAGACAAGATAACACATCCTACCAAAATGCAATAGAGAATCTTGACAATTAAGAAGAAATCATAGACTAATATTTTGTGTTCTCTAAAATATGCAAGAAATTGAGACAGAGGTGTTCTTGAAGTCATTTATTTCTCAACATAATCTATGTCCATATATTGTGGAAGGTCTTAAAGAGATGTCAATTATTAAGTTAATTTGATTCATATATATCAATACACATTCCCAGATACCCAATACAAGAATCACCTGATATGTTCCAAGTCACACAAATTAATTCATAATACTAAAATTTAGGTCCAGGGCATTGGTATTTGAATGCTACCAAATAGCTATACTGTTCAGAAAGAAAATTAAATATATGATTCAGGTTAAAAATATTTTGAAGTGTGTGGTTTGGGTTGGCTGTTATATTTTTCTAAAATCTGGTAGTTGCAACGTTGCTACTTTCCTTGAAGCTCTCTACAGAAAGTCCAAATTGGACACTACATTTAGTTAGTGTAAGCTATTGCATACTTGGGACTTGTTTTTTTGTTTTTTGTTTTTATCTAGTTCTCAAGAATGTAGACGCAAAAGAATGAGTAAGAGAATGGAATGGTAACTATGACATCATTCTCAGAGTGTGTGCCTAATTTGAAGCAAAGGTCCAGCGTTAGCTTTCTGTTGAACTGTAAGGGTAGCTACCCTATATCTAGCTGTGTACATTCTTTATAGAGAAGAATATGCCTTATCATCCACATCTAAATGTGGGCCCAACATTGACAAGCTCCAGAAATCATTATGAGCTAGTGTACTGCTTCTGAGAGGGATGGAACCTGAAGTGATGTATGAGCATTTACTTTATGATTATCTTCCTAATTGGCTCTGGAGGAGTTATATGTGTATAACCTTTTTCTGCCTTTCTTCCTATGTTCAGTGGCATTTTCTCTAAACATATGATAATTGAGTTATCCTAATGGTGGAAACCAGCCACAAGCTGTCCATTTAAAATGATCAAACAAACAAAGAAAAAAACAAGAGGAAGAGTGATATGAAAAGAAAGTGGAGAAAAGGAAGAAAACAATAATGATGAAAACAGTTAAGGAGAAAAGGAGAAGGAGGCCAAGGAGGAGGAGCAGTAGCCCATTCAGTAGAGTGGGGACAAACACACCTAAGGGCTGCTTATAGAGTTTCTTGCCATGTTGGAGCATATTTGTTCAAGTTTCTAGATTCTTGGTTCCTACACTGCCTCAGAGTCATGAGTAAGGAAGAGGAAAACAAGTGCTCCAAGCACAGAACACTACTGTGCACATAACAAACCATTTGGAAAACATTGGCCTATAATGCTTTTCACACAAATTCCAGGCAGACATTCTTACTGAAGCAACAATGGACAGTAGATAGTCACATACTCAGGAGGGCCATACTTCTAGGATTAGTCTGAAATTACTCATCAGTCAGAACTCAAGATGATATGACAGCCAGCTTCCACTAGGCACTTAGGATGTGCTGAATCTTGTCTTAAGAGATACTCATGATTTATTCATGTTCAGTTCTCACAAATAGTAGGAAATATTATTTCTCCTGACTTATTGAGGAGGACACTGCTACCTCAGGAGCTGTCGTAAATAATGGTTGCTGATAAAGTGCAAAGAAAACTCCTCATTCAACGTCTCAGAATATTAGACATGAATCAGTTCCACTTGATGAAAAGAAGAACTGCAGATCTGAGTTTAAGCTTTTATTATGTGAGATTAACCATAAAAACCCAGATGGCATTGCCTACCTGTGACTTAGTTTATTTGTCTATAAATTGGAAAGAGTAATAATGGTGTTGTGAGATGCCAATAGAGGAAAGATTTTATGAAAATTATAAATAGCATTTACCATAAATAGCACTATAATCATGGCTCATATGGGCCTGATCCAAACTTTCACTATGAAGTTATGAAATAAGTGTGATATTACTCAATCACTCACAGAATTACAGTCAACTGGTTCTAACATCAAGGGATAAGGTGGCAGGATAAGCACAGTATGAATTAAACCCTATCTCTCACCAATATTTTCTTTGTGTGCTTCACCATCCCTGACCACCACTGTTAAAGTGAGTACCTTGACATCTGTCTTCCCACTTCATATATTACCAGCATTTTGACAATACACAACAAAAGTTCCATCTGAGTGGGTTTAAATCAAGCAGCATTCTGGGGGTTTCCAGTATTCTAATTCCACCCAGAAATCAAATGACAAGTGCTCAAAGAGGGAAGATCTTGGACCAAGTGTATGGATGAATAGATGGCTTTATACCCTGCATGTCACTCAACTGTGACTCAGGAAATGAGGAAAGAGATGTGAGAGTGATGTTCCAAAGCTAACTACACAACTAGAGGAGTAAAATCATTTCTACATTGAACTTGCTTCCCTAACCACACAACTCTTTCTATTCCAGGACCTGAAAAATTCTTGTATTAAAAAAAAATGTGATGTAATGAGAGATCTATTTCTCAGTAAAAATAATGATTATTTACTTTTACTGAACCAAGGTTATAAGTATACTATGTTTAATAACTCCATCAGGTAATTAACTATTACACCTCACACTATAAATGAGGAAAGTAAAGCACAGAAGTGTTGAAAAGATAACTGAATGTTGCCAGAAAGGAAGTAGCAGAGCTGTGAATCAGACCCTCGTGGTCTAAGTGTTTGCTTTTATCCATGTGCCTATTGCTTTTGAAATGGTGTTTAGCTAGAGTTTTGGCAATGTTATTGAATAGTGTCAGCTTTTCTATTGATTATCACATGGTTCTGCACACAAAATTATAGCCACTGTCTTTTCTTTGCCTAGAAACAGAGAAATAGGAAAGAAGCTGGATCATCAGCCACTGCACCCCATATGTTCTTCCACACCAGTTTGTTCCCTGTGTTTTCAATGTCAACCCCTAAATTTCTGCCATGTGTTGGTATAATGCCAACCTAGACATTTGGTTGAGGCCAAAGTGCCAGCTATTACCGGTCCACTCATTCTTTCTCTTCCCACTCCATGAACAGATCCATCTCTTTCTCATTCATACATTCACCATAATTATGCTCGCTTGTACTGTGGTGTCTGCTGCTTTTTGTCTCTCTTTCTTACTGTGAGTAAAGAGCTAAGGCTGTAATGGCCTGATATGATAGTATAGGGAAAAATCTAGAAGTAGCTCCAGGAGATGTCTGCATACATAGATGCTCACAGGAGACAAAAGGAGGTCATTATGATATAGATAAGTCAAGAATGAAAGAAAAAATTCTCCATACATTTGATTTTTGCTACTATATTCCTACTTTTGACAGATGAACATTCCTGAACTTCTACTGTGAGGGAAAAAATGAAGTTAAACATAATTGAAAAGATTATCACTGTGTCTCAGTGTCTGGACCCTAGTTACAGACCCATATTTTCTAACGTTAAAAAAAAAATCCAGAAAACCAGAATTGTATGAGTCTCTTCTTAAATTTAAGCATAAACTAACTTAGAATTTCAAAGTCACTGTTCACTGGATTGAATCAGCCTAGAACTGTTATTTTCTTCATCTAGTTTCTCATAATCAGTGCATCTCAGGAGGGTAGGACAGATAAAAGTAGCTGAGAACCAGCTTGCCTGTGCTGGAGTGTGAGGCAGCCATGTTTTCTCCTTAGCAATAACTGTGGGATTGGTCTCCTCAGGCATCTTACTGGCAGATAACTATCCACTGAGGGGAATCATGAATGGAATATAACATCACTTTGTTTCTCACCTTCCTCTAGTGAATTCTGAAAATAATTGCTTATTGTTTAAATAAATGTTATCCTTGAAAAATTGCATTGAAGCAGCTGTAAACAAGCTGAGAAAAATGGACCTTCAATAAGTGCCTCTAATTGTGGTTAAAACAGAGTTCTAACCTGATACCAGGCATAAAAAATAAGAAATAAGAGTAAATCATGAAGGAAAAGAAGGTATGTCATGAACATAAATCTTTTCACTTTCTCCCCCAAACCACACTTGGAGAATACTACTTTCCTATGGTATTTCTAGTGGTCCTGAAAATGATTTTGAAGTTGAAATGTTCTTTTTTAAATAATAACTTTACAGTGGAGAAGCCTGGTCAATATAATTTCAACAAAGTGATCAAATATAGTATAGCATCACAAGTAATAAGATGTATTGATTTCATATGTCTTCTGATACAAGGTACTGACAAATAGCCTGACATTTATTTATTGATGGAACTATTTAACCCTAAGTTAATCATGAGACCATATCAAATTAACCAAAATTGAGAAATGATAACTAATTAATACTTCTCAAAGTTTCAAGGTTATGAAAGACAAAAAAGAAATGACTTGGATCAGGGAAAACAGAACAAGAAAATGAAATGAGACATATCAGCTGATTGACAGATAATAAAATAAGTAGGTAGGACAGTTGGAAACATTAGAAAAGATCTATAGTTTAATTAACAGTATTGTACTCATATTAATGTCCTGTTTCAGCTAATTTCTATGCTAGCCCCATAAAATGTATCTTTAGGAAAGCTAAGTGAAAGATATATAAGAGTTCTGGGAACTATTTTTAAAGCTTTTTGAAAGTCTAAAATCATAGCAAAATAGAGGCTTCAACACTACACAAAAACTCCTCGTAACTAAGGAATGCTGAGAATGGGTGAAATAATCTTCCCCAGGTAAGAGCACACAATATGTTATTCAATACCAAATGCTCAATTCTAAAAATATATACATACAAGTAACATTTATTGTGGGATATTTGCACACTGTGTAAAGGTGTATTGCTGTGATTGGTGTAAAAAAATAAATGGCCAGTAGCTAGGCAGGAGGTATAGACAGAACTTCCTGGCAGAGAGAGATAGGAGGAGGAATCTAGGTGGGCAAGAGAGACACAGGGGTACATGTAGGAAGCAGGATGGGCCATATGTGACAGAAGGTAGATTAATAGAAATGGGTTAATTTAAGTTATAAGAGCTAGTTAAAGACAAGCCTAAACTAAGGCCAAGCTTTCATAATTAATAAGTCTCCCTGTCATTAACTGGGACCTGGCTGGTGGGACAGAGAAAGACTCATTACAAACATTATACAGACTGAGCAGGTTATATTTAGGAATATATATGTATACACATACACATATATGCATGCAACAGCAATCAATGAAAAAAGAGGCAATGAATTTGAAGAGAATAAGGAGGGGTACATGGGAGGCATTAGAGGGAGAAAGTGGAAGAAGAAATGATGTAATTATATTACAATCAAAAAATAAAAGAAATAATTTTTAAAAATTAAGAAAATATTTTATACATATATACACATATTTTTCAACCATAGGCCAGGTATACTTTAAATGATTTAAATCTGTTGAAAATAATGTTCATAGTATATTATGCAAGTTAACCAACTCAACATTAATATTGTCTTTTAAATATTGGATGATGCCTGAATACATGAAATGCAGGAGGGAAAATATTAAAAATGGGAAGTTAGATTGTGACTGTCTACTTTTTACCTTTTACTTCCCACTGAAGGACTTGATGCTTGTCATTTATATTTCTAAACATGTTTTCTTCTTTTATTACAGTATTGGTCAAGTGGCCCATATCTGACAGAAAACAGTTTTAAAATGCTCTGCTCAAGCACAGACTTGATGTTTTTCTCTTGATCTGTAGTATTAGAAGTGGAAGGAAGTTTCCTTTTTATCCTGTGTCATAAACCCAAATGCTGTGGCCCTAAAAGTACTGGACATGTATATTCTTCACCTTGTAGAAGAGCCTGAGAGCTGACAGCTGCGAATGCACAGGATCTGGGAGAGGGAGGGAGGAAGTAGAAATTAAGAGAAAGAGAATGATGGCAAGCAGGAGCTAAAGTGAGAGTGAGAGGACTCACCGATGACACCTGTGCTCTCTGCTGCAGCTCTTGTCTTGTTCTATTGATGCTGCTGTGCAACCTGGAAGCCAAATAAACTCTTTCCTCCTCTAAGTTGCTTTTGGTAAATATTTTATCACAGCCATATAGAAGCAATCTAGATCTCACTGAGTGAAGACACTAATTGGTAATTGACATTTAAATATAACACAAAGCTTTGCTACTGCAAATCACTTGATAGTAAAAGAATTTTTCAAACATCTTATAAGGTTGAATCTCAGAAAGGGAGGAAAAAACATCTTTGTTATGCCCAGATTAGGACCCCCAAAAAGACCACTGGAGACTGAGGATGTCCAGAATGCAACAGCAAGGTTTATTCTCTCGAAATACAAGCCAGGCAGGG
>LZPO01118832.1:0-14020 GCA_001675575.1 Neotoma lepida | reverse complement strand
ACACACACACACACACACACACACACACTTCCATTAGGCAAACATACTATTTCTGCCCTTCTGTGAGCAAGTCCCTTGCTTTTTTGATTCTTGATCTTCATTAATATAAAATAAGTTTGATACTATTTTCTCTATCTACATCAAGATCAAACAGGAAATATGTGTAATTTTATACTATCATAATAAGAATAAAATAGTAATGTATTTATTATGTGTCAGGAGTGTTCATAAATTAATTAATTTATTTCTTATAACAATTCTAACAGATATAAATTCTGTTACCCTCATTTTACAGACAAGGCAGAACATATGAAACTTGTATGTCAAGACTCACAATTAAGAAAGTTAGGGAAAACTATCATGTATTACCTTACACCGCAGGCAAGGTGAGGCTATGATATTAAAGTTCATAGAGGCTGAAAGAACATTTTCCAAATATGATATCATAGACAAATAAAATAATTGCTATTCTATAGGTGGAACACCTGAGGTCCAGTAAGATTTCATGACTTGACCAATATCAAGTATTATATTTTCACCATGTATAATTCATACTACATATAGAATATATCTGAAACATTGTACTATTAAAACAGAGGAAGTAGAGAGAAGCTGCTAGGAAGGGTGGGAAGGGGCATGTTCAACAGCCATGTTTTAAATTCTGACACTACTGTATGCCAGCTATTTTACTAAAAAATTAAATGTCTTTGGACAACCACAAGAATAAGTGCTTAAGGGATGGTACCTGCTAGGTTTGCAATTGTCTCAATTCCTGAAGCTATGTCTCAGAGTTCATCAGGTGCTTCAAGGAGAATTATTCATGTCTCTGAATGTGCTAATGTGGCAATTGCTGGTATCAGGTTTGGAGAATAATAAGAAAAGAAGTCTCAAGTGTAAACTCTGTTTTTTTTTTTTCTTGTTTGATGTATATAGTTAAGGGGGAATATAAACTCACATCTCTGCCAATGATCAAATTTTCAAAAAAAAAATTTTCATTCATTTATTTCCATTTACTCCATACTGGTATCTAAAAACATCCAAAAAGTTATAGGGAAAAAAAAGGATTACCTAACAACTAAAGAAAGGGAAAGGTGGGGAACAAGTGGGAGGAGTAGGGAAGGGGAAAGTGTAATCAAAATATATCATATGAAAAAAATCTATTTTTAATAAAAGAAAAAATGAAGGAAAAAGGCTACGATTATCTACTAACCAAAGAAAGGAAGAGGGCTTATCCACAAGAACCCACTGTTGTCAGGTACTCACAGGCTGGTGGCCTTGCAGAACATAATATGATTTCAAATCATTGAATAGGCCCAATCCTGCTTGTCCACTGTTAACAAGTTCATCTTGGGCAAAGTAACAACATCTTTGACTCTACCAAGAACATCTGAACAGAGTTGACCCAGATGCTCCCTTGTGGTGGACTTGCTCAGATCTGGAGCAAACACTGTGGTTTGGGGAAAACTATCATCTTGTTTCACAAGCCCCTAACATCTTGAAACTTTCAGATTTGCTACTCAAAGTGACTATAAGATACATATCATGGGAAGCCTTTGTACAAATAAGGCCTTATATCATTGAACCAAATAGAACACAAAGAGTCTACCTAGGGGGAAAAATAAAAACCTTTATAATAAGCTAGGATCATATAGGGCCAGAGTAAGTCCTTTTCATCTCATTAAGAGTGTCAAGGTTGAAGATAAATCTCAGTGGGCAAAGTAATTACCTAGCATGCACAAGGACCTTAATTTTATTCCCAATATTGCATAAACGGAATACGGTGGCAATTACATGTAATCTCAGCACATGGAAAGTGAGTTCAAGAATAACCTGAGCTATATTTATTGTCTCAACAACAAAACAAAACAAGAGGAGGGACTAGAGAAATGGCTCAGCAGTTAGGAGCTCTGTCTGCACTTGCAGAGGACCTACCTGAGCTCAATTCCCAGCACCCAGTTGGTAGCTTAAAACTATCTGTAACTCCAGTTTCAGAGGATCCATTGCTCTTGTCTGGCTTCTATGTGTGCTGCACACATGTGGTAGGCAGACATATGTGCAGACAAAACAGCCATGAACATAAAATAATGTTTATAAGTTAGAAGAAAAGAATTTGAACATTCTCAAAACTTGTTTCACTACTACCTATTCTTTATAGATCCACAACATAGTTAAGAAAAACAGGATGGCATTCTGTGACTTGACTGTACTAGAAAGCATACTAACCTAACTTGAATCTGAGTGGAGTTGAGGTTGGATTTCACATCACCTTATAGCCCAATACATCTTGAAACATTTACGTTACAATCATCCTATCACCCATTACCTAGCTTTTACCTAAAAAAAACTTTCAACTTCTAACTCAGCAATTCAGGGCCTTTGAGTTTGAGCCTCTCAGAGAAAGAGTAAACTGGGCATTACCACGAGGTTGAATGCCACTCTGCCTGCCGATTAGACCTCAGATCCTTCAGATTTCCTACTTGCACAGACTTCTATGATTACAGCCTTCATCACAACTTTGGTCTGAAACTATGGCTTAGAAAAGCCTTCCCAAGTCTGAGAGTTAAATTGCTCTGACAGTAAACTTGGAACTTAAACTGCTTTATGCTACAAAATGAGTGAGACTAAAAAACGATACTGGCATTTGAGGACAGGATATATGGGGGTATAGGAATTGCATTTTATTAGGATTTAATTGCTACATGTATACCATGTTCCTCTTGTTTAGTCTGTGTTAGTGTTCAGATAATGATAACTTATTGAGCTCTTGGATAGTAGGTATTATTTATTTTTTACCTTAAACTATTGGTTATTCTTCTCTCATTTGGTAGATTAAAACACACTCCCTGTTTATAGATAAGAAAAATGAAACAAAGAGATTGGGGGATTTGTTAATAATCACATAATACATATGAAATAAAGCAAGGTTCAGAAGGAGGTATTCCATTCTAGGTATCCCATTCTAGAATTTGAGCTCAGAATCATTATACCTTTCTCATCCTCCTATTTAGAAGAGGAAACTAAAACTCACAGACGTTTAACAAGGCTGGAGACACAATGTTACTGGGACTAGAAATTAGTGCTGGGGACTGCTCCATCTTTTACACAGTAAGCTATTCTAAACTGGGATCCTGGGGACTTCTTTGTAGGCAGAAGACACACTAAAACATGCATCAACAGAGTCCACAGACTTGGAGGACAACTTCAAAAGACTCTAGTTGATGCCATCTTCAAGTCTCCAATAACTCATGTTTCTCTAAATCTGCTAAAGACTCCAAACTATGAACCTGTCTACATTAGCCTTATCATGAGACCTGGCAAAGCTCATGGTCATAGAAGCACCAGGGTCTCAAGACCAGAAAAGTCCTTTCAGGAATCTTCCTCCTTGGTTCTCACTTCTAGTCATGACAAAATGTTTGCAGTCAAATGCACTAACTGCAATGAACATATTTTCTGAACAAGAATTGTGTACTTTAGATCAGGCACCTACTAAAGAGTTCTTGGTGCCCCAAACCATGCATAAAGATTAAGTAGGGCTATCTGAAGTGGATCATGAAGAATCTCATTGGAGTTTAAAACTCCTGAGCAGGAAGATTCTGAGCCATCACTGCCTAACTACTTGCAGCTTAACAGGGATGCTGCTGATCAGGTAGGTGACTAAGCATCTAGAATAAGAGGCTAGTCATGCCCAAGTTACAAGCAGAAAAGCAGGACTCACTCTTGAGTGAAAATTGCAGCCTCACTTTTCACTGTGCCTACGAGCTGGTATACCTGTTGGACAAATTCTGATTTCAAACACCATAAAAACGTTTAC
Organism: Neotoma lepida; assembly: GCA_001675575.1. Classification (NCBI taxonomy): domain Eukaryota; kingdom Metazoa; phylum Chordata; class Mammalia; order Rodentia; family Cricetidae; genus Neotoma; species Neotoma lepida. Next base: position 10,209 of record LZPO01118832.1, on the reverse strand, counting down.
CATATTTTAGATTTCTTAAAGAATACACCAGGATCAAATCAAGAAATCTTAAAAGCAAATGCCATGAACATCTTCACAACTCCCACCCCTCTTCACCCCCATCTCTGCCACTGGGGAGGTAGTGGTAAGTGGATCTCTATGAGTTCGAGGTCAGCTTGGTCTACATAGGGAATTTCAGGCCAGTCAGAGTTAGGTGGTGAGACCCTGTCTCAGAAAAAAACAGTTGTCCTAAAACACATACACAGTCTCTTTTCTGAGATAGACAGTGTAGAGAGAGAGCCAGAGATATAAAGGGATGGAGAAGAGGGGAGTGATATGGGAAGAGATAGCTTGTCCTAGATATATACAAAATCAACAATCTCAAACTTTCTTGACTGAAGAGATGACCACAGTAGTGAAATTTGGAATAAACTAAATTCCTAAAACTCAAGAATGGGCAAACAAGAGTTAACCTGAAACAATCCTGTTCCCTCTTAAGTTTCATAGGGGCTTCCCCTCTGCTGGCCAGAATGAAGGCCACATGGGAAGGTCTGGGCAGAGGCTACTTGTGTCCAGCAAGGGACTAGAATGGAAACAGAAGGACGCGATAGTCTTCTGAGTCCCTGCCACAGACTGCTCTGAACCCAGGAATCCCAGGGGAAAGTGGAAGAACCAGCTTGAGCCATTGTCGCAGAACACCCAGTGAGAGCGAAGTTACTTGAAGTTGCAGCTAGGGTTGGGGAAGAATCCAACAGAAACAACAGCAAAACCAAGAAAACACTTTCTTTTCTTTGAAAGTAGGTTTCCAAGCCACTAGCCAACGTTTCCTAGAGTGGACCACTCTGGCGATCTGGATCTCCTACTTGGTTGCACTCCAGGGTCCCAGGACTGGAAATTAGCTGAAAAGTCACTCTCCACTCCCCCAACCCCTCCCCTTCGCGCGCGCTGCTCTGAGCGCTGGCTCACCTGCAATGTCCCAGAGCTGCAAGCGCACTACTGTCTCCGGGTCCCAGTGCAGCACTTTCAGAGCGAAGTCCACACCAATGGTGGCCCGGTAGTGCGAAGAGAAGTTCTGGTGCACGTAGCGCTTGATGATGCTGGTCTTGCCCACACCCAGGTCGCCGATCACCAACAGCTTGTACAGGTGCTCCTTGTGCGGGCCCTGCATCCTGGAGGCTCGTTGGTCTTGCAGAGCCTGGAGCCTGCCCTGGGAAGCGCAGCCGGGGCTTGGGCGCAGTGCGGAGACCCAAGCGCTGTGTGGGCGCGTAGGCCGGGCGTGCTGGTGCAGGCTGAGGCGCTAGGGCGGAACTCCTCCCTCGGGGTTAATCCTCCTTCCTACACTGCGGTCTCCAAAGTAGGAGGAGACAGGAGCGACTCCTGGGACTAGAAGCTAAAGGACCTGAGTGCTATTGCCAGTTCCAGCTCTTATTTGTACAGTGCTTCATACCTTTCGCAGAGATTTTTCTCGCCTTTCGTCCAGGGAACAAACTTGTAAGCTGTGGGTTTGTTTTCCATATTCTGCCTGGGAGAGAACTAAGTGTCAAAAAGCACCCAGGTCATCTGAGGTTACCTGCCACCCACACTGTGGTGTGAGGTTGGGGAAGCCATGAGAAATACCAAAGTAGAAGGCTCAACTCTTTGGTTTGTGTTGAGCCTGGCCCCTGGAGTTGAATGACATTGGGCAAACCCTTTGAGCCCCTTAGCCTGGATATCTGTAAAATGGTAATGCTCTTAGCACCTTTTCACCTATTAAACTGTTAATGACCTTAATGCCCCCTCCCCCCGCCGTGAAATGTTGAGGGTTTGCTAAGCTTTCAGCCTTCACTGCCACCCTAAGGCATCCCAGTTATACTGAGCGACTAGACACACAAGATCTTATCATTATAAGTAGCAACAAATGTTTATAAATCCTCTCATATACTCCACTTATTCATCCTGGCAGTCCTAAAAATAAGTATGATTATTCTTCCTCTTTTCCAAATGAGGAGTCCCGAAAACTGGATATACCTCAGTAAACATCCATTTCAAACCCTAGTCCTGCTGGTATCAACACCTTCTTTCTTATTCATTCACTTAATGGTGTGCCTTATGCAGATATCTGTGTGCTGGTGGGAATCTAGAAAGAATCACAGACCCACAGCGGGATAAATGCACCAGTAAACTAGGGAAAAGAATGTGGAAACCCTATGTGGGCTTGGCTGTTTACTTAAGGAGGCCAGAAAAGGTCTCCCTGGGCAGGTGAGTGTTCCCTGAGGAGTTTAAGGAAGTGAGGAAAGGAACATGCGGATATTGGGGATCAGCATTCCTTGTCAAAATGGGTAATTTTGTACCTGATGTGCTCAGAAGGGAGGGGAGCTCAGTCTGAGTGATCTTATTTCGTCTTTACATTCCTTTATGAAGTGAGGTATTGTGTGCAACTATGAAGGAGGAAAGCAAGATTGAGAGCCGCCCTCCCAAGGTGCCATGTAGCTAGAGAGTAGAAGAAATGAGATTTAAGCTGTATAAAATAGTGAGTGAAAAGTTTGCTATGGCCAACTCTTTTCTGCTTCTCTGAAATTACATAATACCTTCACTTTCAGCCTCCATTAGCCCTTCCTAAGCAGAGAGATCCTTTCCTGGGTGACCACACATGTGCACCTGTGTGAACTTTGGTTTTCAGAACAAAAAGAAAGTAATAATGTCTAAATGACGGAGCAGGGGGCATGTGTGTGTATGTGTGTGTGCAGTAGGTGCTGATTAACTGTAAATAAATGACACCTCTTACTGGGAAATGACAGACAAGTTTTAAGCTCTGTCAATAGGGGCTCCTCAGCTTTGTTTCTTGTTGCAGGATAATTCAGAAGCACACTAAGGGAAGATGTGTAGAACCAATCTGGCTTCTTTGTTGAACTGCTTAGGTATCTGGGTAAGTATCATCCATTGGGTTCCACATATACACTGGGCAGATTATATCTAACAAGTAAGAGAAACATTCTGCCTGCTGACAGAATTGACCAGTACTGTATCTTCACTTCCTGGGAAGAGCCCTAGAGAACCGGAAATGCTTACACTGTTTTAGCATCAACAAAATCAGAGATTCTGACAAAGTAAGACCCTTGCCAGATCCCAAACCACACTTCTGTAGAAAAAACTTTGTTGTGGGCAAACATCTGATGGAAGAAACTAGCAGATGGGTAGAATTTTGAGACACAATATGGCCCATCCCTCACTATTATGCCTGCCCCAACATTTTTGCAGGCCCCGGCCTGTTTCCCAAGCCAGATACCAGCTGTGTCATATTGATCTTGATCTGATCTCTCCTGGTTAGGAATTCACTGGGACATCAGACATTCAAATGTATGATTTAGGATAGGTGGAACAAGACTCAGGACTTCTGCAGCCAGTAGTATAAAAATGGGGGGAGGGGCTCTTTAAGCAAAAGAACACAAAATTAAAATTTAAAAAGGTCTAGGGCCATGGAAGGAGCCCTGACATGTCTGTTTAGATGGCCTTCTCAGAGACAGGAGCCAACCAGAGTTATCAGGCACTCTGACTAGGCAGGACTTATGTGTAATTTGTTTCCAGAAGTATTCATTGTAGTCTTATGACAATTCCTCACAATGGGAAGAAATTACTCTTAGTTTCTTTTTAAACCCTTTAAACTTCAGTGGCATGGGAAATACAGACTAGCAGTCCAGTGAAACCTAACTAGGTCCCTGAACCTGTAAGGGCACCATCTCAACATCATGTTTGCATCAGGGAAACCGGTTTTTCCCAGTGACTCTCCACATATCCCTGGCACTGTTTTCATGTTCTTACGATGTTCCTCTTGCCAAACCACTGCACACCCTCTCCCCAGCAACAGAAAGGCAGATGACTCAAGTCATAAAGGCGTGAGACTGCAAAATACTCCCAGTTCAAGGCCGTCATGATATCCCAGAAAGCACAGTGGCAGCTATCTCTGTCTCCATTCACATGCTGTCCAGTGTGGATACAAAAGCTTTCACTTATTAAGTGGAAAAACTAATTTAAATGAGTGGAAATTGCTTCGCAAATATAAACTTGAAAGGCCAATCCCTTTTGCTTCTCTCTGGGGTTGCCAAATTAGATGAGGTTCTGAAAAGTTACTTTATTTGCTTTTGCCATTAAAAGAACCACAGGGAGTTAGTTACTCGTTAGCTTATGTGAGTTCTTAATTATTGCATCAAAGAAATACTTAAAGGACTGCAAGATAGAGTTGGTCCCAAAGGCTTTGTTGTAGAAAAGGTAAGCTAAATTTTCTTAGATTAACACAGGAAAATATCATAAAGAAGATGGGCCTTTGCTCTACAACAGACCTTTGAAGAGATGACCATATAATTTATTATCCAAAACTGGGCCTCTTGGGAACAGAAAGGGACATTACTAATGATTACATCAAATAAAAGGAATGAGCCAAGGCACTCTTCAAGTACATTCATTCCTGAGGCAAAAGCAGGGAGTTAAAGATCTCAAATGAGATCTGCATTTACCAGTGACATCTGAAAACCTCCTAAATAAAGCATGATTTCAACAAATGAAGCTGCAAAGTTCAGGCTGCAGTTTGTTACTCCGTTATCTTTAAAGAGTTCCCCTTTTATCCCCTGGGCTTGTTTGAAACATGTTCCTCTCAAACCTGTGCTCACTTGTAATGGGCATTATGATTCAGGAATGCAGCAGTTGTCTGCAAGTGACATTAACATTCAGATTATTTGGAGAGAGGCCCAGGTGGATTTAGTATTGAAAGTGCTTGAAATGAACATGTTTCCATCAGTAAGAATTCTGATGTTGGAATGTTTTCCCTCCAAAAGCTTATTAAAAAGAACATTTAGTAATTATCATCAGAAATTAACTGCAGTTGAGGTTTTGAACTCTCAGGAAACCTGATTCAGTCTTAAATCATTTTAGGTCATAGATTCATTGAAAGAATTATGTTTATAGCTGCACTGTTAGGCTTGCATTGGACAGATCTGTGGGATCTAGATCTCCTGTTCTTTCTTACCTGCCCAACATAGCTGTGGGATAGCTGAAAGGCAAGTATGTGAGAAGTACATGCATCAAAACATTCCAAATGGAGTCAGAGTTAAAGTTCTTTATACTGTGTGCCCTTTATTTAGCTGAATTTATTTAAGCCTCATAATTATCCTGTAGAAAGTACTTTTTCTTTATTTGAGCAAATTAGGCATTAAATCATTTAAACAATCACCCCAGAGTCACAGTAACAGAATGTGAATTTCAATACATAGCTCCAACATTTGTTTCTTTTTGTATGTACCACATTTCTTCAGTATCTGACAAAATATAGATCTAAATTTCTTCTCCAGATTTTTTTTGTGCTATACTATCCTATATTCAAGCTATACAGAAAAGAAGAATTGGTTCTATTTCTAGTCTATAAAGTTTACAAAATGATAAATTTAATGATAAAAATATATATTCCACACTTGATCAAAAAATACAAATAGCATTCTTTTTATTTGAGCAGTGATCCAATCTCATATCTACAGCAAGCATGTGCCAGAGTGTCTTCTTCCATTGCTCCCAGAGAAGGCTGTGATACTGTAATACTGTGACATTGTGATACTGAGAGTATCCAGTGTTGAGTTAGGCCCTGAGTCTGCACAAGTAATGATGGTATAAGAAGTCATGCAATGTAGCCAGAGGGATGGAATTATGCCAGAAAACTATTGACACACTATTAAAGCATCAAAGATATTTATATGTAAAACACTAAATTGGACAGTTTTTTTTAACTTTTATTAATTCTTGGTGGATTTCACATCATGTATCTAATCCCACTTATCTCCCCATCTCCTCGAATCTGCCCTCTGCCCTTGCAACCTTCTCCTCCAATCAAAATCAAATTTAAAAGAAAAGCCAAAAACAGAGATAAAACAAAACAAAAACTACCATCATACAATGCACAGTTTAGGGTAAAGGTCAAAACAAGGATCTCACATCTATCTAAAAGAGTAGGAAAGACATAAGCCCCTACCATCAAAATGCACCCATTCTGATTAAGCTATCAACATGGCCCTCTACCTACTCTGACCATTTCTGAAACTCCTTCAGTAGCAACTTCCTTTCTTTTCTGTCTGTCTAGTATTTTGCTGTTGTCCATCCTTTGGGTCCTGCCTCTCTTTACTTGAACTCATTCACTCTGTTACAATATATCAAATTAGTCCTAACATCAAATTTTCATTCAAGTTCTACCACTGCCAAGTAGTAAGACCTCAGTAACTTAATTTCTGTAGCTGTGTCCCTTCCTATATACATTGAGAACAGTAGTGCTTTTTACCTAATAAATTCTTTAATAAGACTAAATGAAAAATGCAATAAAGCATTTTGCATAATTCTTGGCCCAAGACATACAGATAAAAGAAAATGTTAAACTAACTAACGAATGTTTGACTGATGATTTCCACAGCCACATTTTAAACTCCGGCATTATGCTTGCATTCCACACACTGCTAACAAACTGCCTGCTGGGCATTTCTACCAGGTTTTCTGGCAGGCATTTCAACTGCAACATGGGCAAAACTGAATTCATTATCTACCCTAACAGACTTGTTCCTTTTCCTGTACTCATGGCTTTTGGTCTGTGGTTCCACACTAACATCATATACAAAGCCTGGAAAGTCAGCCACATTTGACTCCTCCATCTCTATTACCAACATCCATCAGCTGATCCCTCTGATTCTCCACAGGCCAGTTCCGGAGTATGCTTCCTCTATACCACAGCAGCAGTACTAGCAGATAAAGGCAAATGGTTATTCAATATTATTGCTAAGAAGGATCACATGAAGGTGGGAAAGATAGACGGAAAAATATTCCGTGTGCATGTGCATGTCTGTGTGTTTGTGTGTGTGTGGTGTGTGTGGTTGCATTTGTTAGTGCATGTTTGTGTATTTGTATATGTGACTGTGTATGCTTGTGTATATGTATTTGTGTGTTTGTATGTATTTACGTCTTTGGAAATGACAAAAGATAGATGCAAACTGGTTGGAAATTAACAACTAAAAAAGAAAAATGGTATATATACATAAATATATATGATATATACATACATTCTCATTAAATTATTTTTTAAACAACCACAAAAATAAAACAGCAAAGATATGAACAAACAATTTGGTATACAAGAAATATGAAAATCCAATAATATGAAAAATATTTTCTATCAATTTAAAGAATGAAAATTGAACAATCTTGAAATACCAACAAGATACTGAAATATATTCACATTATTTTCCTCATATCATTTATTTTAAAATTAGGGAAAAAATCAAATCACAAACTGTAATCACTAGTTACAAATAAAACACATACACTTTAACTTTCATTATACAAACACATTAATATATTATTTCTAGAAACAAATAAAGATAGACCATTGTATACAACCAAAGTGTATTGTTGGGTGGTGAGATGGTTGCCTTTTAACACTGTGTTGCTCCTGCTTTTCTAATTTTCTGTTTCACCTATCCAGGCAACACTGCTGAGACCTAAAGGAGATAAGAATCCAAGTGCACAAATGGGCCCTGGACAGGGAGTTCTATCAACTCTAAATGCAGGTTTCAGGGTTCAGTGTGCAATGACAATGACATCCAAAGTCTTGCTGCCAAGTTCTCAGCTGAGAGTCAGTATTTTTCCAGCCAACACTTGTCATTCTCATCCTGCTGATCATATCAGTGCTGAGAAGTTTTTCCTCACCACAAACCAACACACCATTTCATGTGACACTCAGAACCAGTCAGACAGGGCCTGGCCACTGTCCTGGAGTGACTGCCACAGCAGCCCATGCTTAGCTCAGGAAGCATTGATGGGATCTATCCCTATGAGCTCATTTGGGTTAAAATTCCACCCAGGCTCATGGATGTCATCAGATAATATCCTTGTCCTCTTCCTGATCCTGCCCCAGTTTCTCATTGGCAGCACTGTGCTGATTCCTGTCTCCAGTGCCTCTCCCATTCATCTTGTCCTGTTCCCTATGCTCACCCTCTTCTTCTCCCTCACTCCTTACCCCTTCATTTATTTATTTTGTGGGGGAGGAATAAGGGTACATGAATGCCAGGATATGTGTGAATGTCAGAGAACAGCTTGCAACAGTCACTTCTCTCCCTCTACCATGTGGGTTCTGGGCATCAAACTCAGGTCATCAGACTTGGCAGTAGGCACCTTTACCAGCTGAACCATCTCACTGGTCCAATTTTATTCTCTCTTTATAGCTCACCAAGTAACTGCTTCCTAAAGAAATCTCCCTGACTTAGTTTCCCCAGGTCTGAACTCTGTCACCAGCCTCAGATCAATCTTCTTCAAAAATACAATAGTATATATTTTCTCCAAAGTTTGAGATTTACTTTATGTATGAGAATATATTCTATTTTGTTTAACCCTTAGTTTAGTTGAGTTCTATTAAATGTAGCCAAACTGATTCTTAACGGATACCTGCCATTGAGTCTGAAAAGAGTTATGCCCCTCCATAGTACACTTGTGTAATAGCAATTCCATGAAAGCTAGTTTGCCATTTTCTCTCTACAAACTTTGTTTCTGGAGACATTGCCTCCTCTTTGACTCTACTTGTGAGATTATGAGCATATACTCTCCCAGCACATGGTACTGTGCCTGGCATATCATACCTAGAAGCCTGAGACATTTTTCATACCTATTCAGGTACAGCTGTGTTTGATGATCTTCTGCCTTGCACTTGTGCTCAAGAATCATTTAATAATAACATAAAATATGAAACATGAAAGGCCATGTCTTCTGTTGCTGTGAGCCTTAAGTATATTAGGGTACCTATTTTTGTGGTTGTGTTGCTGTCATGGTTGTCATTGTTTGCCGCTAAGATATGAGCATTCCAACAGGCATGTTTAGAAAGCAATGGGAAGATGGAAGCCCAAAGACTGCTGGGAAAGAAGCTTTAAGGGCTGTCTTTCCATTCTGAATCTATCACTGACTCCATCATCAGCCTAGTTTTGCTACCTCACACTGTGCTACAGCCTGTTACACAGCTACTCTAAATTAAAAAGACCTTTATAAACATGTGCATCAAGGGTCTGAAACAGAGACATAATTATCCAACAAATGGTATGATCTATGTAAGCAGTGTCTTCTTAAGAATCTACGCTAAAGAAATTGGCAATCTTTCAAAATTGAGGCACAAAATATTTAATATATTACTAATTTTAATAGCAACCAGAATATATACATCAATAGAAAGATGGTTGGACAACAATGTCATAGCCATAAAATTTAACAACTTACAGTCATTTAACATTTAACTCATGAAATTTAGTTAATGAAATGATAAGCTTCCTATTATGCTATTTGAAAATGCAACATTTAAAGTTACATGTGATATGCTTTTATGTATCAGGTATATCATTCATATATACAATAGTTTGAAAAAAGTATTAAATGGCACATTTATCATATCTCTCTGTATATAACTATTATAATAATAATTATATAGACATATGGACATGATTATGTATATATTAGAATATATAGTTATATATATTAACTATATCTATATCTGTCATATATGTATATAACTGGGAAGAAAGATACCAAGATAAGGGTATTATTTTTAAACTTGGTGCATAATTATTAGGAAAATATTATTATTTTATTACCACTTAGTATTTTGAAGTTTTGCAGTGATATATTTGGCTTAAGTCACTAAACATTATTTTCTTCTAAATGCTCACCTTTTTCTTTTTTTAAAAAATGCATTTGTACATTATCACTTTGACAATTTTCTCTACATTTTAATGTGCTCTCAGTGTCTCAAAATGCTCCACATCTAACTAACACTAGACCATGATGAAGATATTTAAAATATATTTTGTATTTCTGTCTATTGTTTCTGAAAGATTTGCTCAACTTGGTTATCTATATCTTTCATACAAAAAGTTTTACTAGACTGTTTATTTCTATGAACTATGTAGACGCATATGCAATTATTAAATTAACATGTTCCTATCACATACATTTACAGCTTAAATCATTAAGCTTTCTGTGTTGATGTTTGATAATAACATCTGTGGTGATTATATTATGTCCCCCAAAATATTGTGTACCCTAATAAAACTTATTTGGGGTCAGAGAACAGAACAGCCACTAGATTAAACACAGAAGTTAGGCAGTGGTAGCACATGCCTTTAATCCTAGCATTCCCGAGGCAGAGATCCATCCAGATCTCTGTGAGTTCAAGGCCACACTGGAAAC
>LZPO01118825.1:0-14116 GCA_001675575.1 Neotoma lepida | reverse complement strand
TTCTAGATCCATTTGATAATTACAAAAGTAGAGAAAGTCGGGTATTATGGATATACTTATGGGTGAAGCATTCATATTTCACATTTCTAGAGCAGACATAGGAATTAGTAGGAATATCATGACTGGATATGGATTTGTCTTCATAAAAAGGATTGTATTGTTCTACACTGAATGGAATATAAAGAAAGGGTCAAGAGGGGCGAGAAGATGCATGAAGATGAGGAACTGTCATTTATTCAGCTCAGAGTTTCTCATTATCCTTAACCTATCTGAGTAGCTATCTTGTCTTTCCTTTATGCTTGGCATGCTTTCAGATCAGTATTCATAGATTGCTCTGTTATTGGCAAGTGACTTTCATAGGGTATTAGCTACCATGCATGCTAATTAAGAGTGATGGAAGGGTGCTATGACAGAAAGAACTCGCACTTGAGTTTCTGCTATTTCCAGCTGACTTCATGATATTCCTGCATGGAGAGAAGAGGGAGGGAGGAGGGAGCGGGAGGGGTGGTTTCTATTTCTATTGGACTTGGAAGGAGTAAAGACAAAGCTGAACTCTTATTTGAACACTCTCTAACTCTAAAGGTTTCTTTATTTTCCTTGTATTATCCATTACGGGATTTATTTGTTTGTTAAACTGGGGTTGGGAAACACTCTGGATTCCACCAGCAGAAGACAACTTGATTTTAACGCACCATGTCAAGTATTATAAAAATAATGATTTTTGTGTATGGTATCTGTTTTTATAACTATCTGCTGTGCCCCCAACCATAAAATTGATAGATTAAAATCCAAACCCTTGGTGTGATGGTAACAGGTGTGGTGGTCTTTTGGTAGGAATTTAGGTCTTGAGGATGAAGCCCTTGTGAATGACATTAGTGGCCTGTATAAGACACTCCAGGAAGCTCCTTGACCACCATTTCTGCCACACAAAGAAACAACAGTATTTCATGGCAGACTATGGAGCAGAATTGCACACTCACAAGAAACTAAACTGCCAGTGTGTTGTTCTAGAATTTCCTAGGCATTAGGACTCTGTGGAAATAGATGCCTTCTTCTTATGAGCCACAGTCTGTTCCCTAATTTGCTTAAGTTGCCTGAACACACAAAGATACTATCCAACATGTATTTGTTGAGAATCTGCCTCAGTCTTCCAACTTTAAACTGTTGTGATTTCCTGAACTAATTACNACAACTCGTTATGATAACCACTACAAACTCTGCTTGTAGCCACAGTCAAGTGAAGCAGTCATTCAAATAAGAAATCTCTGAGTGCTAATATATTTTTCTTTAAATTGGCTGTATCAATTACTACTTCATTTGAACATATTTTCTAATGAGTAACTNTTTATTTATTTATTCAAGCATAAATAATTTGTGGCATCAAACATTTATGGAGTGCTTACCAACAGAATGATAGTTCTGTAAGAACATGAAACATGCTATATTTTTCATCCTATCCTATCATGCTGTCTGGCACAGTGTTCTACTTATTGCAAGATGCTAAATCAATATGAAGAGACTGAGTAATAGCTGTGTACTGGATTCAGATACACAAAATAAAGGTCTTAGCATTTCTCTTGGGTGTTTATAGNCACTCTCCCAACACACATTAATTTATTTTTTTAAGATTAGTGCTATGGTTTGGAAATGAAATGTCTGACAGGGTTCTACAGTTGTTGGATTCTGACCTAATGAATGACCAGTCCACTGAAGGACCCATAAATTGATTNCACTATTGGAAAATGGTAGAAACTTCAGGAGGTTGGGGCTATCACAAGGAAAGAGGTCTCTGGGAGCATGTCTTTGATGGGCATATTTTGTCCCTGTACCATTNTTCTGTGTCTGCCCTTGTTTCCTGGGACACAAGTCCCTTGTTTGGGACGAGTATCTCTACTCTACCTCTCACCATAATGCTCTTCCTCATCTCAGGAAAAGGAAATGGAGGTGGTTGGACTGAAATATCTGAAACCATAATATAAAATCAGTCTTTCTTCCATGGACATGTTGTACCAGCAGTGAGAGCCAATGCAAGAAGTATCCCCCAATCCAGCTCTAGAAAACTCTCCCAAATACCAAGGATGATGAGAATTATTGACATTATCTTAGTGGGAGTTTTAAAAATAAATTATCATGAATGTCAGAGGAGAGTCTCAGTGCGATTCATTGCCATTGCATTTCATTCCTGAGATTTTATTTTGGAAATNATCCTTCCTCTTGTTTGAAATTCCAATTTTTCATGTATACTCTCTAAAAGAAAATATGAAGAGCCCCGGACTACTACAACTGCCCCTGTAGTGATTGGCTCTCTCAGAACTTAAAGGAAAAGTACAATAATATCTTTGTTCCTTGGCCAGGAGGTGCAGCGAAGCAAGTATGAAGCTGAATTTTGAATTTCAGTATCATGGTCTTGGTTTTGTTCCTTAAAGAACAAAGCCTTCACAAGTAGTGTGAGGATTTTAATGAGTGACTTCATTTGGGCTCAAAACAATGTGCTTTAAATTCAGGGTGAACTCTTTATCCTGGAAAAACGGGCAGAATTTACAACCAGATAACACCAAAACAGACAGGAAAAACTTTCTCTTATAGATTGTAGAAATTCAAGTTCCCACACTTAACTTACATTTTTAGAGAATGCAAGAAATGGGGGGGGGGAGAGGCTAGATATTTATTCCATTGTTTCCTCAAGTAAAATACTGAGGGAAGGATTTAACGATGCTTCATTCTTCTTTTTTAAGTAAGTGCCTTTGTGTTGAACCAGGAACAAACTTGCTCAATAAAGTTGTGGAGACCTCTTTACGTTCAAACTGCTGTTTTCATGTTTAATTACAGGATTCTTTTCCCTGAAGGTTATATTTCTGAGATATTGGTGAAAACGGTGTTTGAACTTACTCAAAAGCACTAATATACTGAATTCTTTATGACCAAANGGCAGGGCAAGTTCAGACACACATGGTATATCACCAAATCTTCAATCTCACTGAAAATGGTAGCTTTTGATGATCTGAGGTCATGTAATAATATTATTCATGGAACAACAGCCTTGAGAGCCATGAAGTCTGAAATACAGGAACAGATAACAGTAGAAAATGCCATTAGGGTGTCTAGAGAGTTAGACACGGTGACTGGAAGGTGACTCACGAATGTTCTTTCTTATATGCAAGGGGCCCACCCACNTTAACTTCCCTCAGAGGAAGAATACCATGAAAGTAGCCGGGTCCTTTCCCTTAGCCCAGATCTTAAATTCTCAGTGGCATCTTTTAGGACACCAAGAGAAACTAAACACCATAGGAAATAGAAATAAGTTCCAAAGTTAGCTCCTGAACACCCTTGCTTCCTGAACCATGGTCTTGTTTTCTGAAAGGCTCAGAGGATACNCTAGCACTCTGTTTTTATTTTCTTCTAAAATCTCATGGTCTTGAAATAAGTTAGAGTCTTTTCACTTGTAAACAGCAATTGTGGCACTGTGGAGTCGTTTCTTTTCTTTTTTTTTTATTAAAAAGATTTCCACACCTTTTACATATCAGCCTCAGATCCCCCTCTCTTCCCACCCCCCATTCCCACCTCCTCCAATACAAGGTCTTGGAGTCCGTGAGTCCCCGGAGTCTGGCACTCTCAGCCAAGGCAGGACAAGACCCTCCTCCCTGCACCAAGAATGCCCCAGGTGTCCCACCACAGGCATTGGACTCCAAAAAGTCAGCCCCTGTACCAGGGACTGATCCCGATCCAACTGCCTGGGGGCCCTCAAACACTTCAAGCCACAAACAACTGTCTCAAGCTTCCAGAGGGCCCAGTACAGCACCACGGGGGGCTCCACAGTTATTGGTCCAAAGTTCATGCATTTCCACCAGCCTGGCTAGCTTCATGATCTCAATGTCCCTTGTTCACAGAATCTCTCCTCTCTCTCATCAGTTGGACTTCTGGAGCTCTGTCTGGTACTCGGCTGTGAACCTCTGCATCTGCTTCCATTTGTCTCTGGATGAGGGCTCATGGGGGCTTCTCAGCTATGGGTCCATAGTTCATGCATCTCGGCTCGTTTGGCTGGCCATCTCTGTACACCCTCCCATCATGATCTCGTAGTCCCTTGCTCATAGAGGGCCCCCTGTCTCCCATCAATTGGGCTCCTCTCAGACCCCACCCCAGTTCTCTCATATTTTTCTTTTGTTCCTGGAGTAAAAATAACTAATATGTGAACTGTGAATGAATAATTGATTAAAAATGCATACATAGTCCATCCTTACTTCTATATAATCTTGTCTTCATTCCCACCTCTCTCATTTATGAATTGGGAGACAGAGAGAGGAAGAATGGCCACTTTGATCCCTCATGAGCTGCACCCTGCCCAACTCTGTCTCCTAAGAGGCTTGTTTCTGCCACCCTCATGAGGCTGTGACGTCAGATCCTAAGGATAAATTATTCATCATTTAAGCTAGCTTGAGAAGGTTAAGTTAAGTGGGGTTCTCTCAAGAAATGTAACCAATATAATGATTTTTTTTGTCTTGTTTGTTTTGTATATACTTGTTTGGCTTATGTAATAGGGACTGAGTAGTCTAATGGTGGCCATTTTCCACCAGAGAGTAGAGAAGCCCATAGCTGCTCATCTCCTGGATACCTCAGCAATCCCAATGTGACACTTAAGGTCTGGAAGTTCCCTGAGAGTCACCAGTATCCAGTTCACATTGGGAGGCCAAAGAAGCTGAAATCTGCTCGATGTCAAATGGGGGATGGTAGCAGCTCTAGCAGCAACAGTGGTAGTAATAAGGTTTACTCAAGAGAGTGAAAACTAACAGGCCAGGGTGTAAGCACACAGGGAAAGGAAAGAATAGAAGCTCCGTCTTTGCAGGTTGAAAAAACACTATGAGCTTTTAGAGCCTCTAGTAGAAAGAAATGCAGTTTTAACAGCTCTGACTGGCGAGGCCCCAGAATGTCTCACCCACATAAACTAGTTTAAAGATAACATGTAACCTTCGCACTGACTTTATTTTCAGACAGCTTAAAATTCGCTGAAATTTGATAGGGGAAGTAAAGAGCACGTAGCAAATAAATAAAACAACGATCAACAGAACAGATGTATCTATCATCTTTCCCTGCCCCCACTGAAGCGTGCCAGATGTGGTTCCTGTGATGGGGAAATGACCATGCAATAGACAAGATATTTCTAGGTGTTTAAAGAAATTGTACTTGCAAACAAACCATGATCCAGACCAATTTTTTGACAATTCAAAACAAAAACAAAAATATGAACTAGAAGCAAAGAAACTTAAGCTTCCTATATTGGCAGGGCATCGGCTCTCAGAGGGTGAATTACTCACTCATCACACATTGCCCAAGGCCAGGCAGAGCTCAGACAAGGACAACTGTTGCTCAGTGCAGCAGGGCAAAGGGTTGAAGATTCTGCCATAATACAGAACCCAGGGACTCCCTTCTCCAGAAGAGATGCAGCCTGCCTCCTCTTCATCTCCGTTTGTAAAGGTAGTATCTTCTGTGCTTGTCGTGTGTGTGTGTGTGTGTGTGTGTGTGTGTGTGTGTGTGATGTGTGTATATCTATGCATGTGTGTGCATATCCACGAGTGAGTGTGGGTGTGGTGTGCCTGCTACAGTACATACGTGGCGCTCAGAAGACAACCTCAGAAGCTGATCTTCTCCTTTCTTGTTCAGTACAAGGTTTCTGGTTCTCACCTGTGTAAGTCAGACTGTCAAACCAGCAAGCTCCCACAAAGCTTCCTGTCTCTACCTCCTTCTCTGTAGGACTCTTGGGATTACAGCACTGCTGCATCAGCATTTATTTTGGTTCTGGAGTTCCAAACTCGGATCCTTACACATCCAGGGCAAGCTCTTTACCCCCGAGACATCTTCCCATACATTACTTGATAGATGTGTATTTTCATATATGTATGTAAACTATATACATGCATAGGCAACTTAGTTTTATATACTTCTTAAATATATATTGATATTTAAGTGTGATTTTTATAAGTTTTCTTTTCCTTAAAGGCTTCGTAATTTTGCAGGTATATTTAAGTTTGGGAAGCACTTAAGTTTTATGCAAGGCATGTGGCATAGACTGCGGATCACTTTTAGATTGTAGGGATCTCATAGTTCTGGCATGACTGGGTGAAAAGCTGTTCTCTGCCACTGAACTGTTTCTGCACATTTGTCAAAACTCAGCTAAGTGTGTGGGTCTATTTTGAGTTATCTTTTCTACTCACTGACCTATGAGTACATTCCTCTGCACCCCACACACATGCCACTGCTGTTACTACGGAAGTCCTGAAATCAAGAACTCACATATTTACTCATTTTCAAAATTGCTCTGACTATTCTAGTTCCTCTGATTTTCATTTCCTTTTAAGACAATCCCATCTGTATCTTAGCAATGTCCTGCTGGGATTTTCGCAGGTCTTACGTCAAATCTTTATATGAATTACAGAGAGCTGACATCATTACTGTGTTTAGTCTTTCAGGACATGAACACACTACATCTTTGAATTTATTCAGATCTTAGAGCAACTCCTCAACATTGTTTAATTCTCAGCATACACTTCTAGAAGCTTTATTAGAACATACTCAAGATCTGAATTGTTTTTTAAACAATTTATAGACTTTTGTTTAGTCTTAGGATTCAAAATACTATTGTGTTGGTTTTTATAGCATGGAGAATGCATTTCGTCTTTCTCTCTTAAGACTAATGTTAGGAGAGAACTGCCCACCGCTTCTCAGTGCTGGCTGCTGGGCAGCTACGATGAGCAAATATGTGTTGGAGAAATGGAAGGGAAAGACAATCAGAGCAGTTCATGTGCTGTGGAGAGACGCAGAATTGTGGCGAGGAGCAGGTTGATGTGAGTGGCCTCTACTGTCACCTGAGGCCATGTGATGTCTGGGCCTGTGCTGCTGCCAAGGGCCATGTGTGGGTCCATGGTCCTACCTTAGCCGGGGTCTGTGTTGATGTCTGTGGCTGGCCCATGTTATCATCAAAGGCCACGCTGATGGCCATGGTCTAGACTGCTGCCTAAGGGCTGTGCTGAGCAGGCCTCACCCCTTTGCTGGCTCCAGTTTCACGGATGCAAGAGAGCTGGCCCTGGTGGCCTGGGCACTGGAGAGATGGCTCTGCCCCCTCACTGGTCACCAGATGGGCATGCTAGGGGTATGGGGTTCTTGGTGGAGGCCCAGGCTAAACAATTCAGCTACCACCCAAGCCCACATCCAGGGTTTTGAGTTGGCCCACCCTAACATCTATCCCATCTATGAGCTACTGGAGCAGATGAGGAGCTGTTCCTGCAGAACCATAGCTATAGGATCACCATGACTTGGAACAACAGCAGAATATCAGAGAGGAGTCTCAGTGAGGGTCCAGTATTGATGGTGTAGCAGAAGCCAGAGGCCTTGAACCAGACCAAGAACTTATTGCAATAAACACTTGCAAGTAAAGCTGTTTGGGCAAAAGAGTATATTGTGCAGTACACCATAGGGCCCAATACCACTACAACCAACAAATATGTGATGGAGAGGCAGCAAAGACAGAGAAACAGTAATGGAGAGGTAGGCAAGACAGAGGAGTGAAATTTTTTTTTANTCATTACTTTTTTTTCTTTGATTTTTTGTAGGGGAGGCTACATGAGTGGTGGGGTGGAGGGCAGACATGGAAGGACTAGGAAATGAGTGGGGCTGGGGTGCATAGTGTGAAACTCCCAAAGAATCAAAAAAAAATGCTAAAAAAGATGAATGTTAGGTGTATTGTTTTGTAGATGCTGTTTACTAGCGTGAGAACGTTTTCATCTGTTGTTAATTTCCTGAGAGTTCTTATTACAAATGCACCTTACTTTTTGCTGATATTTTCAAACAATGAACCATAATTGTGTTCAGTGATTTTTGAGGGAGATTAAGAGTAATGTTTAGGAATTTAGAATAAATTGTCACTGTTTTTTCCCAAATAAACAAAAACATATCAAAAAGTTTGCTAGAGTTCTTGAGATGACATGCTTTAGGTTAGGTGTTCTTTAATAAAACTCAGATCATTTTATATGAAAAGGCAGCCATACTGATTTAATTTGCATTCTTACTAAGATGAGACAGATTCAAAAGTTCCCTGTTTAACATGCCTTTATATTTTGGAATGTGCTGCTTAATGTCTGTCTAAGTTAGCATTCCTTGTCAACTTGACATGGTCTAGAGTCCTCTGAGAAAAAAGCCTGAACTTGAGAATTACTTTGATCAGGCTGGTCTATGGGCATGTCTGTAGAGAGTTGTCTTGACCACTAATTGCAAGAGAGCCCGGGCCCCTGTGGGAAGCACCATCCCTAACCTAGTGGTCCTGGGCTATACAAGAAAGCTAGCTAAACATGAGACAGTGAGTGAGGAAGCCCACAAACATGCTTGTCCTGAGTTTCTGCTTGAGTTCCTGCCTGGCTTCCCTCAGTGATTGGCTGTGATCTGGAAAATGTTAGCCAAGTGAATCCATTCCTCTCTTGAGTTGCTTTTGGTCATGGTGTTTGTCCCAGTAACAGAACAAAACTAGAAAAATGTCTCAGGACAATCTTTTCTAAGGCTTGTTTATTTACAAAACCTACTTGTATACTAAGGATATTGTTTTTTCTGCTTTATCTGTATTTTAAATTTTACTTCTAGCTTCATTGTAAGTAGTTTCATAGCATGATATTAAACATTTTAAAAAGGTTAATATAAAAAGTATCGTTTTCTTTATGATTCTGCTTTGGTTGACAACGACTTAAGTTTCTTCAAGTAGCTACTTTGAGAAGAAATCTCAAATATTTGGTATGAAAAAAACTGGAGCAGATAATAACAGCCATTCAGTTCACAAAATTTTGCAATCTACACTATCTGAAGAGAACTGTCTCTTTGAGATGAGTGGACATATAATATGCTTTTACACTTCTAACTTTTGAGAATTTCTATCATAACAGAAAAAGTTTTTTTTTTAAGTAGATGTCTTATATATGTAATATGGGAACAATTTTACTAAGATCTATATTTTTAGAAAGAAACTCCATTGAGGAGATTAGAAATGATAGAAGCAATAGATAAGAAAATATCGTGAATATCAAAACACTTAAATGTTTCTTATAGATTATTTATCATCTAAATAATGTTGAGAAACTTCCCCAAATCTGGGAATGTATTTCCCAATATCCTACCACATCGAGGTTGCCAGAGACCTGCATTAAAGAGAATAACTACTCCTCCCTGGTACTTGAACTATTTCTGTTGACCATAAAATGTGTGATCTCCAAGTTCTACAGTCAAGTTTCTTAGTGATTCCATTTAACAGTCTGCTTGGTCTGTTCAATGTCTCAAGTTTATATGCTGGTGATATGGTTTTAGATCACCAGGAAATATTTTAGGAGTGCTTGAGAGATGGTTTCTCTTTTCTTTCATTTTATTTATTCTTACTGTTTTTACAAAGCCGTAAGTATTCTTCCTCTTTGGTTGTGTTAATTTTACATGATTTTAGGTAATAATAGTGAGTGAATATTTCAAAATAGTCTGATAAATAATGATCATGACATGTTCACAACTTTCCTTTTGTGTATATTTCTTTAAGGACTGTTCACAGAAAGCAGCATTATAAATACAAAAATTAAGCAAATATTTCATTTCTTTTAAATAATATATTTTCACATAGCCATAGAAAATTGAAACCATATGTCAGCTGGTTAAATTTTATATTTGTCTCTAAAATTCAGTCTAAAGGAAGGACATTGTCAATTAGATAATATTGTTCCTCACTCCCTTGTCCTGGTCTGAAATCTTAAGTAGCACAATAATCCTTTTGTGGCCTCTCTGTGATAGTGTCACCCATTCTACACAATCATCTCAAAAAATAGTTAAGACATGTTCTAATAAGAAGACTACACTGAAATCTCAATTCTGATATCATGTCTCATCTTTTTTCAAATCTCTATTTTAGTTTAGGGTGAGATGTCCTGTCCTTAGTGCGGCCTTTCCCACACCACCCTCCAGGGGGCACCACCTCCAGGCTTCCCCCTCACATGGGTCCAGCCACACAGACTGATGGAGAGAGATAGGGCTTGTTCTTGAGCAGAGCTGACCTCCAACCCCCAGAACAGATTCAGAAGCACTACTTTTGCTTGGCCAATATTTCCTGAGTAACTAGTTTTATGCACAAATAGAAAAACAAATTACAATTGGCTCCTATGTGATTTTCTCAATCTATAAAATTAGACCATAGCTCCAAAAAGCCAACAGATAGCTGACTCTTCTGCGATTCCTTAGGCCTTGTTCTGATATTCTGCATTTTTAATTCACTGGTCAGGATTGAGTCCTGAATTATTTTAAAAATATTTCGGGTAAATTATAGACATACTCCTGTTTTGTACTTTGATGAACATGTATTCTTTGTTACTCCTGGCGACCCTGAAAATAGGTGCATAGGGAAACTGTAGCTGAGATACCGTGTGCAAAGGGGGGGATAATATTTACAGGATATGTCACTAATGTTAGTGACAGCGAAGAGCTGTCTCTAAACCTATAGGATGAGCAAAGGATGGAGCTACTGAACACAGAGTGGCCACTGCTTGGACAAAGACACACATGAAATAAGGTAGACTCCCCCAAAAGCAGACCAAGTAGCAAACACTGTGATTTCATGCCCAACCCCCAGCCATCACCATCCTCTCATATGCAAGGTCCCCAAGATGACATCAGTGATAAACAAGAGACAGAGGAGCCTACTAATATAACGCACACAGATTATGTCCTGAATCCAGAGAGCATGGTGGGAAAAAAAACAGTAGGCTAGCAGGAACCCAAACCAGACTCTCAGGGTGTGTGACTCTGTGATGGCAGCATCCCAGTCCCCAACCAGAGTCTCTCTGTGGCTCCTTTCTGCTCTAACCCATTGATGAGGACTTTCAGGGCAATTTACTCCCACACTACATAGCTCCAAGGCTTTCTCTCACTCTGACTTTGCCTTGAAGGTCTGATTTTATTTTAAATTGGAAAAAAAAATCTCTCTGATCCTTGAGGCAGTTCTTATAAGAAATATGATTAGAACTCTTGGGAATGAATAACCAAAATTGAAAACTGTTTGCTGCAGGAAAAAAAAAATCAACTTTTATATTCAATAAGTTTGGTTTTCAAACCTCAAGTAGCTTTACTGGAATATATCCTAGAACATTTCTAAAGATGACTAATACTTCTCTTCTCCTTAACTCACAATATATACAACAAAAAGTGAAAATTTAATTATAGCAAGTAACATTCTAGTTGGGGACAGTATATGACAGATCTTGGTTACTCTTACTAAAACTTGATATGCCATGCTTTGTTGATACCCATGAGAGGCCTGCCCCTTTATGAACAGAAATGGGGGTGTGTGGGTTGAGGGGGGCTGTGGAGGGGAAATGAGGGGAGGGAAGGAGAGGAAAATTCAATCAGGATGTAAAATACATAAATAAATTTAAAAGAAAAAGAAATTCCCTGAAAAGCAAGTACAGTAGCTGTGAATGGGTGTCTCAAAGATGCAACCATTGGATCCTATGGGCTATCCAAGCCGCCTCATGGGCACAGGACTCCCTTAAGTGATGTTCACTTGTGACTGTATCTCACCCTTCCTTGCTATCTGAGAGTAACTCCTAAAAGACTTAGCTTACAGATTCAAATTTGTTAGGCTTAGACAGTTCAACATGCTCTAGCAGGAGCACACATGAACTCTAATGTTGACCGCTATTCTTCACCTGAGTATACTCTTTGGAATACAAAAGTGCAATGTACTTCCTTACTTAGGGGATATGGGAGTAGTATGGGCTAAGTCATTTAACTTAGAGTCACACATTTTTAATAAGTAAAATGGAGAAATGTTTTTTTATGTCAAAAAGCACATGAAAGGGTAGGCTTTGGTAAGATGGGTAAATCTCATTAAATTATTGACAGGCATTTATGAAGGGGTATTGTATTCCACTAAGAGTGGTGCCCATTGTCTTGCTTGAGGTTACAAGGACAGCTTCTATTTAAAGTGATGGCTCATTGGTTAAGGCCATGTACTGCTCATGCAGAGGACCTGGGTTCAATTCCCAGCACCCACCTGGCAGTTACCAACCACATGCAACTCTAGATCCAGGGGATATGACATCATCTTCTAGACTATATAGGCACATGTCCTTACATATTCACAGACCTATGCATTGGTGCACATATGTACATTTGTTTATTGTTTTTAAGGAACACTAAGAAAATCAAGGTTACTGTCAGTTGAAGAAAGTGGCTCATGCCTGTAACCTCAGTGCTGGGGAGGCTAAAACAAAATGATTTCTATAAGCTCAAGGCTAGTTGGTCTACGATTATAGAGTGAGACCCTATTTAGAAAACAAACACAACAAAAAACAAACACAAAGCAAAACAATTAATAAAGAAACAAAAAAGTTTACTGTTAAAATAGCTAATCATATAACAAGCAACAAAAATCTCAAAGTCTATAAGAAACTTGGGAAGACTCAGGGAAGGAAACAAACCAAAACCAAAGAAAAAAGTTGTCCTAGAAACTCTGAATCACTATATTCAAAGCACTAGTGAGCTTTGAGAAAAGGATGCATGTGTGAATCTCTCTCTCTGTCTCCCTGCNTCTCTGTCTCTGTCTCTGTCTCTCTCTCTCTCTGTGTATGTGTGTGTATGTGTGTGTATGTGTGTGTATGTGTGTATCAGTCCTATTGACCTGGACCCAGAGAAGCCATATTAGAAAAAAGCCAAGTTATATTACATATGCTTCTTGTTTATAATCATCAACTTTCAGATTTGGGCTCTAGCTGTTATACTCACTAAATATGGCCCAGAGCAATGGCTTACCCTCAATGAGCCTCCAGTTCCTAGCCTGTCAAATTAGTACCATGACATCTTAGATGATTTTTGCCAGATCTAGAGTTCCTGATGTAAAATTAGATAGATCAGTATCAACTGTCCCTAACTGTATTACCAGGACATGTGAGATTATTCAAACAGGCATATCCTAAGTTAAAAGATTTGGGTCATGTCTCAAAAGAAAAGGGTAACTGCATTCTGGGTATTTTAGAGTCAATTCTTTGTTCTGAGAAAGTGTTCTCAAGTACTCAGATGTCTCAGTTTGAGCAAAACAATAACTTCGCATACAGGACATTTAGGACTCGCAAAATGCAGTCTGGAAAACCAAACACTGTTACAGCCTCAGTCTATTCACAATGCCTAACTAAGCAACATGTACTGGATGCCCTCTCTGTTAGGCACACTGCTGGAAACTTTACCAACTTGACCAGTTACTTCTAATCCTCAACTTATTGTGTATATAAATGTGAACTATTTGTGGCACTGATATGTACAACTGTCTTCCAATAGCTACAGGAGAAGGGGTGTAGGACCCCCTTATAAAACACATTAGTATTTTTATATAACTATCATAATTCTTGCAAATACTTCAACTCATTTCTAGTTTGCTTATCTAATACAGTATAAATTCTGTGTAAGTGATTGTATGTATTATGGGGAAAAGGTGGAAAAAACATCTAGACATATTCACTACATGCAGAATGTTTTTCAAATATTTTCTTTCTGCAGTTTACTGAATCCACAGATGCATAGAGAGCCAGCTGCACATATAAATATGGCTTATATTTACATAAAAATTAAATTACTTTTTCAAGGTCAAATAAGTAGAATAAAATGCTGTAGAGGACAAGAATAGTGACTACATTTAAGTGTCCACCATGTCTTAGGTGGGCAAATACTGTCATAGTCTTTGTATCTATACAGCTTACAATATACAGGCAGAAATGAAATCTATTCAAAGAAACTCTCCAGCATAAATAAAGTTGTGCTATGAAAACCATGGTAGGAGTTATGGTGGAGGGTTTGACATAGTTAAAGAAGCCAGGGAAAATGAGTATTAAGTATTATCCTGGAATTAATAGGTTGGGAGAATTGTCTAGATAAAGTACTGTTGGGAGCACATTCAAAGGTGCTTAGCAGTAGAGGACGTGATGCACACATGCATGGTTTGAAGCAATGTGGCAAGAACAAAGAAGTCCTATGGGGGTGGGACGAGGAGGATGGAGGAGCTCAACTCTTGCAGGAATTGCAGGTCCCATAAATGGCCTTTGTCCATAGAGGATGTCAA
>LZPO01118823.1:0-11239 GCA_001675575.1 Neotoma lepida | reverse complement strand
AGCATTCATCCTGCAACCAAAGGGTAATTACATTGGCATGGTTTTACTTGGTGTTTTTTTCACTCTGCATAGTGTTTTCTCATCAAGGATACATCATTACTTCATCCTCTTTCCTTGACTGTGACCTATTGAGTCTTCAAGGGTCCACACAGGAACATTCCAGAAGTAAGGTCCACTGAAGCTCCTTCATATCTAGATTAGAAGAGGGAACACAGGGCAGTGCTGCTCAATGGTAGAAGTACTTGCTGAGCAAACAGGGTTTAGACTCAGTACATACATACATACATACACACAGAAAGAAAGGGAAGAAAGAAGAAGAAGGAAGGAAAGAGGGAGGAAAAAGAAACTATCTAGTTTGCCTTGTTTGCTATGGGGAGAGGTGAACACCTATTAANCCCAGCACTTGGAAGGGAAGAGCAGAAAGATGATAAGAAGTTCGAGCCCAGTTTTGTCTACACAGTGAGTTCTAGGCCAGGGCTACATAACAAGAGCCTGCTTCAAAAACAAAAATGAAACAAAATGGAAAGAGGGAAGCAGGAGAGACTGTGGTGTCCAGCTCTTTGCCTGTGTGTCCACANGGTTTTAATGAAGACTGGCTACCTGTTAGTAGCTTCAGATGCTTGCATGCATTTCAGGCCTGGCAGCCTGAGTTTAAAAGGAGAAAGGTATGTTTGCTTTTTCTTTATGGGAGTGATTCAGAGGCNGTTGAGTAAGTCATCTGTAAGGCACACGGTGTGCTCATAGGAAGCCAAGTGCTCCTTGGGTGTCTTTCAATGGCCATTGTGCTTTTCCTTAGGGTCATGGNGCAGATTTCCACTTGGCTTATGTAGTTCCCATNATTCAATTTCAATGCAGTACAAAAGAAGGGAGAGTGAGTCCTGAGAGAATAGGACAGAAAGAATGAATCAAATGATCTCTNGAGTGTTTGCACAGCTTCAATGTGTAACTGATTTCAAGGGATCCCAGAAATAGCTTTTCCCAAAGGGGTATGTCCATCTTCCTCAGCTACTTGCTCTTCTTTCCTGGACCCCTGGTCCCTGAAGTCTCCCCTTCCTCTCTCTCACAAACCAGTGCTACAATTTCAAAGTATTCAGAGTCACCCAGCACTGCCTCCTAATGCCACCTCTTTCACAATAGTCAGGAGTAGAGGAAACTGACAAACAGGCTATTTTTGCACCAGAAGTTGGCCCACCTCTCAGGCATAATAACAGCAAGTAATGTTTGTGGGACAGTCTACTCATGAAAGATGACTGTAATTGCCTTCTAGATCCCGGGGATAAGTGTGTATGTTGAAATCAGCTTAACTCTTTTAGGCTTTTCAAAATCCAAGGTGGGTTGCCAGCTTGGCCAATAGTAGGCCGATCATCTCCTCCACTGACCCAAATATGTGCTGGGCATTCTGTTTACCCCACACTTGGTGTGTTTGTAATCTTGGATAGATCATATGGCACTTATTAATACACACAGGCCCTTTCCAGAGAGACTCATTACTGCCTTCACTGCTTAGAAAATCCTTTCGTGTTTAATTCTCTCTGCACTTTTATTTTTTTTCCATCCCATCTGTCAGTGGGCTTTTGTGCCCTGCAGGTCAACATATCAACTCTTCCCTCTTCCTTCCCTGAGCCCTGCTCCTGTTTCTGAAGTCCTTTCACTGGGGAAGGCTGTTGGAACAACTTTCACAGGACAAGCGGGAGAGCCCGAGGGAGCTAAGTCGATGGAGCCACTGCTTTCTACTTCTTACAGCAATTTATAGCCTGGTGGGGCGCCTACTGATCTGGACATAATGGCACATTCTTAGTTTGAGAACACCCACTGTGTGCTTTGTGTGTGTGTGTGTGTGCAGTTCACAGATGAAGTTTGGGAAGATGGAGTGTTCTAAATACAATGGTGATACCCCTTACATTTGTTTTTTCTGTTAAACACATGGGTACTTGTGGGAGGCATATCATGCCCTGGTGAAATTATTGGGGGAAAAGAGGTCCTCAGTATTTCCAGATAATTTCTAAAATGTTTTCACTTCTTACGTATACTCAGTCTGAGAGTTTCTAAGGCATGGATAGGATGAGGTAGGGTTGGCACCGATTTCGTCAGAAGGCAGGAAGAGTGACCTTTGAACCTTGATCTGACAAAAGGTGAGAACATTCCTTCAGCTCAATGCTGGGGACAATGGGGCAAGGTTCACAGGTCTCCTATCTTTCAAGCTTCCATCTTATAAGTGGTGAAACTCAGCAAAAATGGGACTGAGATAGCNGTTTGACACAGGTGGAAAGTGGTAACAGCTAGAGAGCCTTACCATAGAGTCTGTGACCTTTGCATACGAGTTACCTGGAAGGCTTCACAGAAAGCCACACCCAAGGCTCATGCCAGGCCTACTGATTCAAAATTCTAGGTCTCGATGCTTAGTATGCATGCTTAGCTGTTCTGATACACACCAAGATTTGAACAAGTACTTTACAGAGGACCAAATGCTAATGCCAGTTAGGATCAGTGAACACAGAGCNTCTCCCTTTGCCTTAGTTAGAACAATGCATAGCTCTCACTGACTAAGCCTATCCTTCCTTCTACATGAAAAATTTGTTGCAGAGCCCTCTCCTGGTTTGGGTAGACCCAAAATCTGTAAAATTCTCCTCACTATTTTAAACACAACAGATACAAAAGAAAATAAAAATAACAGTGCTCACCTATTATCCAGAGGATGTGTGTATGTGTGTGTGGTGGGGATGTTAAAGTAAATGGAGCTTCAAGCAGTAATCCCTTGTCTGAGTAACTGTGAGCATTTTCCTCAGATCTTACAAAAACTGGACGACAGTATTCTGATACCTCAAATCACTTTTTGAAAAATCAGTTCACATGTAACTCTTTGACTTGTGTTGTACCTGAAGCGATGGTTGGGTAACACCCAGAGCTTGATTTCCTTTTCCATTTCGATGGAAGTGTAGCAGGAGCAGCAAGTTGGTAAAGACAAAAGAGACTTGGACAATTTCATAAAACATCTAAGAATTTTTGGTCTTCAGAACCAAAAATCAGTGCCCAAGACAGCTGCCTTTGTCACCTGCACATTGCTCTGCCACCAGGACTGTCTTTGCACCTGTTGGCTGGACAGGACAAAGTAACACAGGCTACCAGAGCCCGGTTATTTCCACACCTCCCACGTAGGCCTCCCTGCAGAGCAAGATTTGCTTGGGCTCGGCTTCTCCCTGTTGATTCTCTGAATCAGACAGGCTTTCTCCTAACCTCCAGGGCTACTTGTCCTGCTAACCTTCGCCTTTCCACAAANGAGCTTTTGTCCAGCTTGTACCTGGACTTAGCTTGCTCTTCCCTTCCCTTTCATTATAAAAGAACAAAATGAAACAAAACCAAAACTTAAAAAAAAAAACTTAAAAAATTAACAATAAGGACAAACAGCTCAGAATGGGGGGAGGAGAGAAGGATGTTGGTCAGTCCAGATGACATGGTTTATAGGCTCAGAGGACTCCATTGGCAAGGGCCACAGGGAAGGGTCACCTTGTAAGGAAATAATGTGGTCATGTGACCAAGAGCTGAGGATGAGAGAAACCGCAAAGTTTCTGCTGCTGAACAATGACAAAGTTCACTGGTGTGCTCAGGTGCAAGGGAGAGAATAGGCCCTCATTGTTGGAGTGGCTCAGCACCTGCCTTTGTTTCTATTGCCCTTGCTGTGGCTGGCGTTAACACTATCTTGTCAATCTGGAGACAGGCTGGCATAGAACACAGCCACTGATGGATAGTGAGCCAGTCAGTGCATCAAAATGGCTCGGCCTTGTTGATATGTGTCTCCGAGTGCTCCTTGATGAGACATCTAAGTAACCGAAACCTTTACCAGACACCAAGCTTCACGAGGAAGCTTAACCCTTTGTTGGGTGGCTATGGTGCTTTGGGTTGTTACATGCTGCAAATTNTCTGCTTCACAAATTAGACCTGGCAAGCTATGGGCATAGATACTGTAAATATTCATATCTAATTCCCAATTCCATGTGAGATTTTTACTTGCCTTTAAAAAAGTCAAGTCATAGCTTATAATGTGCACCAGTTGACAGTCTCTAATTTGCAGAAGTTTGCTAACACATGTACCCTTGTAGCTACCTACCAGTTGAGATGGGAAACACTACTAAAAACTCAAAAAACTCTGTTCTTCTCTTTTCTAGTCAGTATTGACCTACCCCAAAGACATACTGTTCTAACTTCCATTCCCATCATACATTGTGCCTACTCCCAAACTTCATATGAACAGTGCAATATTCAAAATTATGCTTAGAAGACATTTCTTCTATGGTTATGTAATATTCCACTATATGAATTTACCATGTTTTATAAATTCTTTTTGGGTGTGTATGTGTGTGAAAGAGAGAGGGGGAGGGCCTTCTTATCTAGTGTAAGATGGCCTTGAACTCACTATATGGCCTAGGCATAGGCCTTGAACTCACTATGATCATATTTCAGCTTCCCAGGTGCTGGGATTACAGGCATGCACTACCGCCACTTGGTACAGTTTATCAATTTTCCCATTGTTGGTCACTGAATCATTGGGAGTCCCCAAGAGAATTTTTTACCTGAGTCTTCTATATATAATCATTTCTGTTGGGCATGCCCAAGCATGGAGTTGTAAGGTGAAAGATTATGCTTATCTTTAAGAAATATTGCTTAGGAGTTCTGACCCTGCCCCTCCCTCATCTGCCATGTGATGGCACAGATGAGTAAAAAAATACCATCCCTCCCCTCACCCTTCGCCACCTGCAGCAGGTGAGAGAGCTGGTCCCAGGGCCACAACAGTGGAGGAACTGGCCCTGTCCCTCACCAGCTGCAGCACACAGGAGAGCCCTCATGGTACCTTGCCTGGGCAGCACACTAGAGCTGACTACGTTGGTGGGGAGGGGCAGGTGAACCAGGCCTGTGGGCATGAGAGCAAGAAAGCAGCCCCCGCCCCCTCCCTTGCATGCCATGGGATGGCAAAGGTAAGGGAAATATGCCCTCCTCTCTACCCCTTGTTACCCAAACCAGGCAGGAGAGCCAACCTCAGGGATATGAGAATGGAAGAGCTGGCCCTTGCACCTCATGAAGCAATCTGGAAAGCGGGTCCTGTACCTCACCTGGGCAAAACAGTAGAGCTGGCCCTGGCGGTGTGAGTGCAGGTGAGCTGGCCCCGCTCCTTGATGTCTGCTCCACTGGGTGAACTATCCCAGGCAGTGCTGGAGATCTTGCCATAGTAATGAGGATGAGGAAAAGCTGGCAGGCTGACCATTGCAGCTACCACCCAGGCCCAGAACCAGGACTACATGGTAGCCCACCCCAACACCCACCTCATCTATGAACTGCTGGAGCATGTGAAGGGGCCAGACCTGTGAATCTAAAGCTGTAGGATTTCCATAACACAGGCAACAACAGGATATCCAAGAGGAGTNCCAGTGAGGGCCCAGCATCGATAGTGTAGCAGAAACCAGAGGCCTCGAACCAGACCAGTGACTCATTGCAATGAACACTTACAAGTAAAGATGTATGGACTAAAGGGTTTACTGCGTGACTCACTGGGCCACACTACAGCTTCTATGCTGAGATTTTTCTTTTATTTGTTTTGTTTTGGTTTTTGGTTTACTCTTAAATCTTGTTATGGGGAAGGTTGAAAGGCAGAGGGTGGATACAAGGGGAGTGGGATCGGGATGCATGGTGTAAAACCCATAAAGAATCAGTAAAAAGTTTAAAAAACAAGAAATATTGCTTAACAGTTCAATCTTGTTTAAAGCTGCTGAATTTAATNTAAACATAACCAGTAGCTCTAAAGCATTCAGACTAATTACAATATCAAANGAGAAGAAAATGACTTTCTGGACTAGTGTTTGTTTATTTGTGTGTTTTGAGACAAGGTCTCACTGTGTAGCTTTGGCTAGCCTAGAACTTGCTATGTAGACCAGGTTGGCCTTGAACTCACAGAGATCTGTCTCTGCCCCCTGCCCCCAGTGCTGATATTAAAATATTTGTTATTCTTAAGCAATGTCAGAAATAATGGCCNTCAAAATCAGNTGATGGCCTAGTGCCATCTTTCATAGTTGTCTATCTGATCAAAAAAGGTAACCAGAGAGGAGATGAATCTGCTTGGGAATGAGAGTCACCCGAGTGTCCCTCAAACCAATTGTCTCCAGAGTTTAAGCTGTAGACAAAGGCGTGAGATATCTGTATTTGCTGACACTGCCTGCTGAGACCTGATTAAGAGTTATGTAATTCTGTATTTTTTTTCATAGCAAAAAAAAAATAAGGGCAGGATAGATTTATTTTTAACAAGTGATCAATAACGGAAACAATTATAGTGTGTCTGTGATAATCACCCCCCNCACACACACAGACAAAAGAGTATGACAGGGAAAAGGTACTGCTTACTATTTTGATTTATACTTTCTTATCCACTGTCCCAAGGAACCAGGATTGATTTCCCTTATAACTGAAAGACTCCATTTTTTTCAGGGTGATTTTTTTTTTAATCCAGGAGATTGATAGCATGATATCAGTTGACTGGATGTGAAAACCCTGGCTCGCAATCTTTCGATCCTTATTAGTATGATGGAAAATAAAGATCACTGCAGACAGCTCCTACCTTGAACAACTGCAAATTTATTTTGGCAGTGGGAAGAAACTCATTAGTTTGGAGTTAGGTCTAACTGGACAGAGAGATGACAAGTTCAATATCACACGGGAAAGTGAGAGTATGTTAGCTGGCACAGTCTCAGAAGCCTGTGGAGGAAGCCAGGCTTGTGTGGAAGGGTATGGGGGAACCTGGGGGAGAGAACAAAAGGGAAATCTATTTAGAAGAGACTTAGATGGCATTAGGTGGCATGATAATCTTTCAATAAATGTTCAAGAGAGGAAACTTGGAGACCCTTTCAAAGATGGAGTAATTTATCCGAAGCCAATCAGCTATAAAAGTGCTTTTCAAGGTAAACTTTGGGAGGTTCTTTTNAAAGCAGTTTGCCTTTAGAATATGATAGTGTAGTGATTTACAAGTTCTACCACTGGGCACCTCCTGAGAGTGCAGANTTTTTAATCTTATCCTAACACTACATACTGTCGGTTTGCCATCACCTCATAATAAACCAGCCCTGAAGTCAATGACAAAGAAGGTACTCATCATCATGTAGACTTACTTCTGTCTGCCATGTAGGTTCTAGAACCAAGACCAAAGGAGCAGCAGCAACAAGGGACATGTTCTTCCTGTGGCAGATGTTGAAGTTCCTGTAAGTTATCCCTCTGAAGGCGTATGCTGGAGTTCTACCCACAACCCACCAGTCAAACAAATTACGTGGGCAAGGCTGACATCAAGGGCACAGAGAAGTAGACTTTGTCTTTAGTGGGAGGACTTGCTCAGGAGTTTAGGAAAATGGCTGCAGAGGGGTGAAGGCCCACATCTGCTAAACTTTCAATATATTAGCATACACTTGCAAAAGTTCTATCAAGTTGGCCCTACTCTTTGACTAATTTATGCATAATGAAAGTGTGGTGTAGGAAGGCCAAAAGACTTCATTCAGTACATTTTCCTGCTAATTATAAGATAGAGTCCCAAACATGTTTCAAATATAATATAAGCTCCATTGTACAACAATTATTTAAATTACTAGAAGAGACCCCAAATGAGATTACAATGCACACTATCCCAGCAACATGCTCAAGATCCCTGAAGTCCACCAGGGCACTCCATTGTTCCAGGATGCTCTTAGCATCTCTTGCCTGGNTCTCCATAACACACTTAGCATGGACTTTCTCCAGCACCTCTTTTCTAGGCATAACTTTGGCTAAATTTCAAGCTTCTTTCCACTTTTTCTCTGCCCCAGTTTCGATATTAGTTGCTTAAAAAAAATCATTAGAATTGCAGTACAATTAAAATAATTGAAGATAGGGTTGGAAAGATGCCTCAGTTGTTAAGAATGCTTCCTGCTCCTCCAGAGGACCCAAGTTGATTTCTCGAACCCCTGACAGGGTGCTCTGACACCTTCTGNCCTCTGTAGGTACCTGCTCACACATTCACATAGACAACAGACACAGACATACACACACACACACACACACACACACATGTGCCCACACAAACACAAATAAAAATTTAAAAATTAAAAAAAATTGAAGATAATTTAAGTTATAATGGACTATTGCCTTGTTATAGTTGCTAGGACAGCAAGCAAGATGACCCATATCTTATGATTTCTCTGACTGCTTGACCTTTGGCTGACCTAAAACCCTGCTCTCTGTTTTTCTCTTTTGAAGGGTTATGAATAAAAAGTGGACTCCCATATCTGCTAAGTTCAAGTAGCCTGACCAATACCTCATTCACTTCAGGTCCACATTTTTCCTCCTCCAACTTTGCTTAACACCTGGTTCCTACCTCTACCTCTCGTGTCAATCATCTTTATGACTAGATCCCCGGATNTCAAATCTTCTCAAAATGTAAGGCATCCTTTGGGAAGCTATCAGAGACAAACCCAAGAGAAGCCAACGCTACTCCTTACCCATTTATTCCTGATACCAGAGCCCATTAAGGTAACAGCATGTACTGGAATCCTCTGAAGGTATTGCTNTGTTCAGTATCTTACAGGCTTCTTAACATTGTTCATTGATGTGGACTGGTTAGGCCCCAGAGGTCAAGAGAATAGAGATTGTGGACTAGTTTAGAAACTGCCTGATGATATTTCCTGACACACGGCTCCTTGAGGAGGGCATCAACCAGATAATGCTCCAAAGTGCCTTGCCCTTTGGGCTAATGGGTCAGCCTAGAAAGAGNCACTTTAAAGAGTCTTTTGGAGGACCACTTGGCCTCTTTGTGAGTTGCTCTTGGATGTGGGCAGTGGTACCTGATTTTCTCAAGGACTTGTTGGTCTCTTCTACCCTATGTCAGTTCTGAGTGGCTTCAATATTTATTCCCTTATATTTTCATCCCACNAAACAACAGATCAGTTGGGCCACACACTCATTATTAATACAGTAATACCAGTGGGTATAGAACTAACAAAACTCAAGACTGTAAGCAATGGTGAGACTATACAGATAGGACACTAGGATCCATGTTTTCAGNATGAATGACATTTGTATAGGATTTTTAAATGCATGGATTATTTTGCATGTATGGGTGTTTTGCCAGCATGTATGTCCATGCACCATGTGTATACCTGGTACCTACAGAAGCCAGAAGATGGCATGGGACCCCCTGAAACTGGAGTTACAGATGATTATGATACATTTTGTGGGTGCTAGGAGTTGAACCTAAATCCTCTGGAAGATCAGCCAATCCTCTTAACCACTGAGCCATCTCCTCAGATCCCCAAATGCATTAATTTTAATGAAACATTCTTAATTGAATGGTTTCACNTAGCAATAACTCACATACATTAAATACATATTATTAGACACTTCTCTGTTCTCAAGCATCTAACTCAATACCCAAATTTCTTAACTGATGCTCCATTTTCTAATCTCCTGAAGGAGCAGTACTACACCAATAGCCACAGCCATTGCTGCATCTGTGTCTGTATTTATATTCAATTTCTTTTATTTTAAAATGGAAAGATCTGCTCATCTATGAGCCTTATAATATAGTCTCTTCAAGTGATTTTTTTTTAGACAGCTTGATGAGTTTTTCTTGGTGAATTCTTTAGTAGTCAATTACAAGATGAGCTTGGCGTTTCAAAATGGGTAAATGTTTCACTTTGTTGTGATAGCAAGACCACCTCACCCATTGTCCAAATGCCTAAACTCAGCAATGACCACTCCTCAGCTCTGCATTGTTTCAGGTTAGCCAGTACCTTCTCCATGCAGGAAGCTGGTATAAATGTGGCTTCTTTTTATGTTAGCCCTNTCACAGAAGCATAAGCTTGTTATAGAAAGGCTCCAGAGGGCTTGGAAGTATAATAATAAGAGTTTATCCTGCGACTGTATTCTCTTTGTAGCCCAGGCTGGCCTGGAATTTATGATGTCATCACTCTTTTGTGTCTGCCTCCAGAGTACTGGATTGCAGGTATGTCTCATCAGGTCCAGCCTTGGTCATTCACTCTACAATTTTTGAGATATTTATACTGCAAGTGAAGACAGTCTTTTGAATGGAAGTGGTACTCTGTATAATGGTATCTACAGTTTGCTTCTTATTAACTTCTGAATTGAGGCATCCTAGATGGGCCTGGCAGAAAGTTCCTATTTGAAAAGTGGATATCAAATGTGTTAGGAAACTTCCTCATAACTTTTCATTTTCAGAAAGAATCACCACTCTGAAAACAAACAATTTTTTGCTATTATTTACTAGATGTTCTTTTTGACCAAAAAATTTGGAGACTATATTTTTTAGAATTACTATCTTATTATGGCCCAATGCTTCTCAATAAGATCTGACCCAACTTGGACTCACCTATACTGCCTCAGCTATGACAGTGGAGACACAGGACAAGAGAAAGATGCTAGCCCTATCCTATACTTACCAGCAGACAAGAAACACATGGGCTGTGAATTGGGTTGAGATCTTGAGAAGATGGAGGTTCTATAACCTCAACGTGCCATCTTCCAGAGGCCTGTAGGATGCAAAGGGTTTTTGTGGAAGGGAAAGGAGGTGGCATAAGATAATAGTAGGAAGACGAGTGCAGAGAAGGGTGAGAAGTGTCTTCATCACCCAGGGTATATGTCTCCCTTTTTTTCTCCAGACCACTGAAATGATCCTCAGGTACCCTGACTCAATTCCTGCACATTCTTTCCAGACAACAGTTTTGCTTTTCTGCAAGTTAATCTACANACCTTACATTAGTTTATGTGATAGTAAACACTATAAGGAATAGATCTGGAGACTAAGGAGGGGCATTACAAAGGTCATCTTACATTACAAAGGTATGGATTCTGTGCGTCCAAAAAATATATTTCAGCTGCTGTTTTTTAGCACTTAGAATGCAAGGTAAAGGGATGGGATGCTGAATCATGGGTTTTAATGTAGCTTAGTATGTAAACACACTGGAAACCAAATGCAGAGATTTTCCTTTGTAACCAACAGGGGAGCCTTAGCCATATTCAGCAATCAAGCTTTACCGAATCACAGGTGACTAAGTGATCAAACTATATCCAGAAGAGGCAAACAGGAGAAGAGAGAACTAGATTCCCAGTATCTCTGTACCTCACTCCTGCCTCTTATGTGCCCTTTCCCTTTCCTAGTTATAAATATAATCTGCCTATGAAGATATATATGCATATATATGTATATATATGTATATAT
>LZPO01118822.1:0-14154 GCA_001675575.1 Neotoma lepida | reverse complement strand
CATTATCTTTCAGAATTGTTGACAAATTTAGTATGCGGCTGCTCAGCATTATGGTTACATCTGTGTCGGTGTATGGTAAAAGGAAATTTAATAACTGCTCCAGTGCTTTGGTGTAAAAAAGATACATTATTAGTTTACTGCCCCCCAAAGAAAAGGCTTTAATGAGTTCTTAACTTGTATTTCATTGAACTCACTTCCTAAGCCAGTAACTGTGATTTATCTCAGAGAATAGGATACACATATAATTACTTCATTCTTATATACAATTAAATAAAGACAATTATCTGAAGGACCCTCGTTCTTTTGCGGCTTTGTTCGGGTAGACTATAATTAAAAATGTGTTTACAATGACTTCCTTTTCTTCCTCATGTGAAATTAACAAATATATTCCATCTCTTCTCATGATCATCTCATAACAAGTTATCCAAAGCAGTGGAGAATAGAGCCTCTTGAAGTTTGAAGTACCCCATTGGCATGGAGTGTTGCTGGCAGTCAGCTCCATTTGCCTCCAGATATTTTACTGGATCAAAAGAAACCAAAGCCAAAAATTGTCTGCTCCTGTACAGTAAACATCTAATACCTATTCAATGAAAGTATAAAAGAGTCAGCCTCTTTGGCATAGAGGATATTAAAAAAGGTTACATTAGCTGCAAAGTATCTTAAAGTTGAAGTAGCTATTGTACTACAGTCAACTCAAAGGCATATGGAAAAACAGCAGTGAAGGGACTGTCACATTGTGTGGGCTTGACCTTCTAGAGGGTATAGGAGGAATTAAGGCTAGAAATAAATGTAAATACTGATTCAATGGCACAGAGAATTACATAAAATGGTATGGATATGTTTGGTGCCTTTGTGATCCACTGTAACTATATGAATATTTATTACAAAAAGGTATTTTTCTGACACGGTAAGTTTTAGTAAAATATTAACAGTGTAGGAGGAAGTTGTATTCTTTATAAGCAGATTCCAAATGGGAAATTTTCATACAGATTCATTAGGATGGATACCTGAGCAATCACATTACTAAAGTCAACATGGAAGGAGAACCTGCATCACAGAAACAACTCTGATTCAGTTGTACTTGGTACCCCAATCAGTACTATAACCTCACTGAACATTAGATACCCTTTAAATTGCCCCCATATAGCACAAATTGCCTAGACCTTGGACTGCTGCATTGCCCAGTTAATCAATGTAGGATGTCTATTATCTAGGAGTTGGATTACTGCAACTGGATTGTGATTGTATATCATCCAGCTACTTACTTTGAATGCATATTTAGATGGTTTTCAGCTGCTTATGATGCTCATCATTGTCACTAGTATTTCATCATCTCATAACCTGTCATTACTATTCTCCAGATACAACAAACGTTCTCTCTAAGTATTAGTTTAACATTATTTCTCTAAATTTAACTTAATTATCCAACAAATACTCCCCGACTGTGATCTTAAAAACTAGTATAGTGTACATAACTGGTAACATAGTATTTTGTATAAATTCCATGTTGCCTACACACTTGGCTGTCACATCTGTGCCCTATATTTTTTAAACTGAAAATAGATTCTTCCCTCATACAATACTTCCCAAGCACAATTTCCCTCCCTCCAATCCTCCAACTTCCCTTCTCCCCAAGATCCATTTTCCCTTTACCTCCTCTTCAGAAAAGAGCAGTCCCCCAAGACATGACAGCCAATCAGTACAAAACAAGATACAGTAAAGACAAGGCAAAAACCCTCCTATCAAGGCTGGACAAGGCAACTCAAGGAGATAAGGAGTCCTAAGAGCAGGCCAGAGAGTGAGAGAACCACCGCTCCCACTGTCAGGAGTCCCACAAACACACCAAGCTAACAGGGTGAGGAAAAATTGAAGGAGTCAGAAGGGATAAAAGCCACCAGGAGAACATGGCTCACTCAGTCAACTGTGCGGGGCTCCTATGGATTCACAGAGACTGAAGCAGAATGAGTGGGGCCTGCATGGGCCTGCACCAGGTTGTCTGAATATATTATTGCTGGTAGCTTGGTGTTTTTGTGGGACATCTGTGCGCTATTGATATAAAACTTGATTTAATAATCTCAAAATAAAAATTACTACATACAAATTAATGAAACTCATTAAAGTGAAATGGCAAATATGTGACAGGAGAGTCCTTTATCTTATCTTTTTATTTTTATTTTTTTAGAATTAGAAAGACTGAGTTTAAGATCATAGCTCTGTCACTTTCAGTAGGCAAGTTATTTAACTTTAGTGATCCTCATGCTCCCCTCATTTGAAAACACAATACAAGCTGTATCATATTGAGTAAAGTAATTCATTGAACATGCTTAGTATGGTTCCTAGCTTTGCAAACGATTCTGTAAATGATGAATGCTTTAATTAATAGAGGATTTTTTTATATCTTTGCATCTTAAAGCTTGAGCTTTAAATAATAGAGGTACACATTGCATGCTTTTGACACTACTCTTGATATTCTCCAACATTTTTCACTAAGAAAGCAAATAGTGATAGCCAATTTCTATAATGAGATTTACTTTATTTTCTAAAGAAACTGATAACAGCAGGAGAAACAGTGAGTGTGCCTTGTGTTTCTTTTTAATAGTTACTGCCTTAGAAATGTAAACAGAGCTAGAAAGAAAAAAGACTCTCCATTAAGGCACCAGCATTACCCACAGGATTTCTCAACCCATTGAAAAAGCCAAACCAAAAAAAAAGAAAGAAGATATCCAAAATATACCTCACTAAAGGAATAGAAACAAGAAAATCACATAAAGAAAATTAAAGTTGATAATTTATTATTAGTGGAGTGCTTACAAAGAGCCATGTCTAATTATGAACATTAATAAAACATTGCTTAAAAAGATTTTTAAGGATAGTCCACAATTCATTTGATAAGACTTATATGGCGAATTACTTACTTTTGGAAGTCTGTGCTACTTTAAAAGAAAACACTGCAAGAAACACCTTTTAGAAACACAAAAATTTGCACCAGGTGGTAGTGGTACATGACATTAATCCCAGCACTCTGGAGACAGAGGCATGAGGAACTTTGTGGGTTCCAGGCCAGCCTGATTTAAAGAGTGAGTTCCAGGACAAAGAAGCCAAGACAGGGGTCTTGGGAAAGCCAAAATAAAACAAAAAAACAAAAACAAAAAACAAAACAACCCCCTCAAAAACAAAACATATAAAACACCAAAACAACAACAAAAAATAAATACTAAAACTTATAATTACAATTATAGTCTCCAAAAAATAATTATAAAATTATTGTAAAATCAGTAAGAATTAATCCTAGATGAGACTCATTTTTCAGTTTTCAACACCCTCCTCAGTAGTATCCATTGTAGGTGGTTTGTACATGTTTATATCCCTTCTATAGCTTTAACACGTCCATGTAAAGTGTACATGGTTAATTGTATGTAGGACAGAATGAGCATCTGTCTTCCACTAACTGAAGAGAAGTGGCAAAAGAATATATGGAAAAATCCCATCATCAGAATTATTTTCTTGATCCTCAAATACAGCAGGACACTGGCTTTAGGAACTTGAAGGAGTGCTTCTAGAAATGTTGTGTGGGGGAAAGGGATGTATATGTAGTGTGTTCATGTACATCCGTCTTAGTTTTGATTTTATATGCACTTTCTATTTGTGTTTTTGTAATCTTATCAAAATTTAAAGAATTTAAAATGTACTATTTTTCCCTCTAAAATTGTGAAAATGTGTTTCTTTTGTAGATTACAGAATTGAAATACATCCTGGTTAGGGAGAACAGCACTTCTAAGATCTCACATGGCTAAATACAGGTCTCTAAATGTTATAAATTCTAATGTGTGATTCTATGTTTCTTGGAGATAAATGAGTAAATAAATAAGAAAATAACAAGACTAAAATCTATTCGAGTTGTTCTTTTTCTCTGGTCATCATTTTCTTTATTGGCTGTTGCTGTCAATCAAGCATAATTGTGAAATTGCCTCATAGATGGGTATAAATTGAGAGTAGTTTGAAATCTATTTTCCCTTTTAGCTCAGTCTAACAATTCAACTCCATGCCATTTCTTGGACACACAATAGATAACAACCCTTTATTTAAAGGACATCTGGTCATCAATATAATTTGATTCTCATCTACAGGACACTATCTGTGTGTGTATTCAAATTAATATTGAAGACTTAAGCATATGAATGATCATCAGCAAGAAGAGGAAAAGGAGTTTAATGAGGAGATTATAATCAGAAAGTGCAATAATGGGAAACTTGTTTAATGAGGACATTGGTGCCAAACTACATTATTCATAGGGCATTCTGATTAGAGACAAATGCACAATGAAACATATATTCCTTGGTGGAAGCTTTCTTCATTTACATTTCAAATAAATACTATTACTCTAACCTTTGGCTGAGAAAATGAGCCTTCATACTGAATAAGTAAAAACTCCCCCAAAGATAATAGTGTACCAAATATATTGTTAAAGAATGAATTATGGAGTGAAGTATATTTTTTTGATGTTTGGAATCATATCTCATTGTAGATCTAATGCAAGACAGATTTTCATTGTGCTATCAAATTTCCTAAATTTTGGATATTGTCATCCAAAAACTAAAACAAATGGTATCACATATTTCTGCATCATACTAAGTTGTAACAGTTCCCACTCTGTTTATAAGAGTCAGTCAGTTCAGCTGAATCAAGGGCAGTGAAAATGAGACATGGAATATTCACAGTAACATTCTCATTAGAGTTCTTGGCCTTGTAGTGCAGTCTTGGCCTATGCACATGTCACAAGTATTATGAATCCAGTATGAATTATCTAGGTATTATCATTCCTTATGAGGATATTATTGAGGTACATGTATATGCTATAGTAAACTTACCCATCATCTAAGTAAATCTTTATTGTTTCTTTGGGCTATGCACTTTGTAGCTTGGGTTAGTATTATTGGGTGAGAGTTCTGTGAAGAATTCCATCAGAGCTGAGGATCACATTGTTAAGGGGAGAGTCATAGTAGCCTAAAACTCCAAGCGTTGATTACATTGTAGTATATAGTACTCTTACCACAAAAGATAATGTACAAAGGGAGAAAATATATTTCTATGATGTATAAATTGATGGTTGGATGATTGAGTTGGGAATTTTCTGACTTGTACTAATGGGAGAAAAGCTAAGTGTCAGAACTCTCTTTTGATAAGGCACAAAAACACCCCATAAAATAAAACTTAAAGTTAAATAAAATATACACTATGTAAATGCAAACTCCTTGGAGTTTAATTTTTTTGCCCTCCCAGGCAAAGATTAATTTCTTCATAAAAATATATTTTCTAGATATAGGAAATATGCATAACTTTGTGGGGAAAACACACAACCCCTACCCACCCCCACTCACACACATATATCCATGGGGAATTTGAGCACATACTCTTGACAAAGGAGACTAAGTAGTTATGTGAGAGAGACACATGGCAGTACTTTAAAAAAGCAATAAAAGTCACTTTTGGTCCCTATTTAACCTTCGAGTGAGGAAACACATAGGTTAGTTCTTTTACAATTCCCAAATCTTACAAGATACCATCCTAAGTTAAGG
This sequence comes from Neotoma lepida, assembly GCA_001675575.1. Taxonomy (NCBI): domain Eukaryota; kingdom Metazoa; phylum Chordata; class Mammalia; order Rodentia; family Cricetidae; genus Neotoma; species Neotoma lepida. The sequence goes on along the minus strand of LZPO01118822.1, from coordinate 8,578 downwards.
ATAGACACAGATAAAACAGCAGGGTATATGGAGTATGTAAGTAAGTCTTTGGTTATTCCTTTTCTGAAAAAGTTTTGTATTCACTGACTCAACAGAGACTGTGCTACTAAAAAAAAATGCCTGCTAGTTTATACAGCAGTAACAGTGAATGTAGTTTCTGAAAAATTATCCATTTTATGCCTCAGAGATTTGATAGTACCTAGCATGGTCTTCACAGTCATAAATATATGATTTGTTTAGATTGTAAGCAGTCAAACAAAGGGCATCCTACAAAAACAACTTCATGTATTAGCACTCTGCTAGCACGCAGTTTTAATTTATGTACCTGGAGGTCAATTGTCAGCAAGATAAGGATCTTAATCTAGTTATTATTTTGTTTCCCATGGGGCACCTCTCCAGCAATGAGATTAAGATTATGTCATTGTAAAACCACATTGCTCCTCAAATTCTGAGTGTTATATTCTGATAAACACATTTTGTAAGGTGAATGGTTGAAAATGCATTTAACACATGTAATCTGTAAACATCATAGATTAGCCACAAAGAATGCTAGAGTCTAAGCAGTGTGCCTGAGTGACCAGGTAGAGGTTTGAGAGAGGTCACTCATTGTCATTACATAGCATCACTGGAGATAGTCATATTTTACACATCTCTGGACCATGAAAATCTCAAAACTCAAATATGAAGTATAATTTATGCTGAATGTATATGTATTCTAGACCACCTTGAAGTAAAACTCAGAAGCTAATAACCTTAAGGCCACAATCTGTATTTTACTTCCATGATCCCTAGCAGACTAGCGATACAATATTTATTTTTGGTTTGAAGCATGGTGAACAGGATTAATTAGATCTTTCACATTCACTTTTCCAATTAAGTCCTTTTTAGGATGCGAATGTGATCCTTTAGGGTTTAGAAGGAATCTAATATAAGTAAGTTATTTTAAGGCAGTTGGGATATTTGTACTAATGCATGTACGAAGAATCTTTCTGAGTTTGAAGAGGGTAGAATGAAGAGGGTAGAATATTTTAATTTCTCATAGGCAGATAAACAACAGAATAAGGTAATGTCTCACCATCTTTGAAGTACTCAAACATTTTGATGGCAAATTTATATAAGACCAAACATATTTACAGTCTGTATGTCATACATGTTTGCAGAATGTTTTTGCTTGATCCATCATCAAAGAATGATTTATTTTTGTTTCTCATCCTTCAAGTCAAGAGTGTTCATAGCAATGTATCTATATTTATGGATACACTAACTCATGAAGCAATTTGCTTATATCTCTCCTATAATCATTTATAAGACCTTGAATAATTTGGTAATTAAATAAAGCTTCTATTTCAAACCATGGATTAGTAGCTCTACAGATATATTCTATCCAACACTGTTTTTTGTTGATTATTTACTCATTCCAATCACGTTCATCTCTTATGAAGAATATTAAATGCCTTATTGGCAAAACAAGTTATAAAATATAATACATTTGTTTTCATTTATACATGCCATTTTTCTTTTGAAATTGTAATCCCTTTTCTCAATCATCTAGAAGATGCGAACTTCATTTTTTTGGATTACAGCTATGCTGGAGAATCATTGTTTATATTTCATGTAAATTGCACTTTAAACCACCAGAGAAATATATAAATGAAACTAAAATGAACATTCATTCTTCCAGTCATTCCCTATAAGACACAAAACCCAGTTATATTGTGATATGAATAATTGTGGTATTAATTATAAGTTGTTCTAATTGAATATAGAATATTATGGCACTTACTCAAATGTTCATCAACTGCACATAATAATTGTTCAGGCTACATAATAAGTGAGACAATTTCTATTACTTTTGTATTCATTGTTAAGAGTATGAATCATACTGAATTGTTTTGGTTAACATGTAGTTGTAAAATATAATTCCACAGAAATATTATTATAATTTACCAGATCTTTAATTAACGGTGGCATGCAAATGTGAACAGATAAGTTACGTGGGGAAAAGAAGCAAGGAAAATTATTTACCATCATGATCATTAGATTTCATATGTCAAGTATTGCTGCTAAATACAAGAAGCAGCCTAATAATTCAATCTGTACCTCTAGCAAAAATAGTGAAACAGAAAATCTCAAATGTAGAAATGGCAACAGTAACACGACTTTTAGGAAGTTACTCAAATGTCCCTAAGCCTCTCTATTTTATGGATCTCATGTAACAGCCACCTTTTCCACCCCTGGCCCACAGAAAGAAATCCTCTGGAGGACAGTTACTGGGTGTGTATTTTGAGGTTATATGGTAGGTACATGTAATTATAATATGGAAGATACTGTCTGGATTAGCACATATACTTTGTGGAGCTCTATTGGGTATTGTAGAGATACTTGAGGTGACTGTTGATTTGATTCCCCATTTGCTGACTACATGGTGTCTGCAATTTGTGATTACCTATCATTCATGAGTTTACTACACACCACACAGAACACACATGTAGTTCCCTTTTGTGATTCATTTTCATGCAACTGCTTTTGATGTGTGATGATGCTCTCACCTCCATTTTATACCAAATAAAAGTCAAATGCAATAAAACCCTGAACTGCTTGCTTTCTTTCCCTCAATTAGTGAAAACTTGAGGGCATACACCCTTCACTTACCAAATCCCTCAAAGGAAGCTCGCTCATTTCTTGCCATTCCCTCAACAGGTCATTATTTGCATGACAACTTCCTCAAGCTTACACTACTGCTTCCTTGTACTTGCTTACTTCATTCTTGGCTTTTTATAGTTTTTATATTGATTATATTTTTTCTTGAATTTCTCACCCTTACTTGCTGCCTGTCATATTCTATTCTTCACTCAAACCATCATCCAAATCCTAACTAACAATGTGTATCCTCAATACTTTTCCTGTCATTGTCATTTACACTAAAACGTAATGATACACTCCTACAGGAATTTTGTTGTTTTTGTTTTACAAATGAAGACATCATGATATCTGTTTGCCTCTTAATGTGCCATTAACAGAAAGTCATTTTATGAACTCAGAAAGAGTAATTCTTTTTTCAAAACTTAGAAGTTAAGATAATATATAATTTCTTCCTTCCCTTTCTTCCCTCCAAAACCTCCCATGTAAACCTCCTTACTCTCTTTCAAATTCATGGCCACATTTTTTTTTCACAAATTGTCATCTCATTCATATATAGTCTTAAATATAACCAGCTTAGTCCATTCAGTGTTACTTACAGTTATGTTTTCTGGATGACTATTGTGGGAATTCGTTCTACCAATAGCTTTGGGGTATAAACCTTGGGGTGTGGCTTCCTGTCTGCTTATGTGACTACTTAAGACAAGAGAGAGGGGAGGGTGAGCTCTTGCTTGGGTAGTGAAGACTGGGTCAGGTGGTGTGAATTAGTATGAAGCAGCACATAGGGCCCCAGCTCCCTTTGGGAAATGGAAGGACTCTGCAACTGGATATACCCTGTCCTGTATTTGTGAGTCTGTTTCCCCATAGCACCGCTAAATAAATTGAATATATATATATATATATATATTGAATATATATATATATCACACCTTTGTGGCTCTCATCTCAGATGACATTTTGGTATTGGATAACCAGTTGATGCACTCTTCCCTGGGAAGATTAATTCTCCTGCTCCCAGCATTCCTCAGTTGCCTGTAGTAGTTTGTAGAGGGTTGAGGCCTCAGAGGCTTTTGCCTGTCCACTTTAGCATGTCCATTGGTATCATCTTTGTTTAGCTTATATTTGAACAATCTTGTTGGTGAGATGTTTTGAGTGTAGCTCCTGATATTGTGTGAAGACACAGTCTCACAGAAAATTCCCTAATCCTCTGGCTCTTAGAATCTCTCTGTCTACACAGTGTTCCCTAATCATTAGATCCTGGAGTGTTTTGATGATGTATCCATTGGCCTGTGCTCCACAGCTCTGCATATTGATTGGTTGTGGCGATCTGTAGTGGTCTCTGTATGTTGCAAAGGAGTTTCCTTGAGGAAGGGTGATGACTGTACTTACTGAGCTATAAGGACAACCATTTAGAATGTTGTAAGAGATTATGCCGGTTTAGTAAGTTAATGCTTGTAAATTCTCCTTCAATATTCATGACTTCATGAGCACTGAGTTAACTCATAGTTGATAAATTTTCCTTTCAACTTCCTTTTATAATTTTTCATTGTTTGAGTACTTAATATATGCATACAAATTTTTATTGTTTCTACCTGGTTTCCTTTTACCAGACAGCAATAGTGTAGGCTTCATGGTCCTGTAAGAAATCCAACATAGTTATTTGTTCACTAATGTATGTTGAGATTAAAAGGAAATTGTAGGCAAAAGTTTGTCTGTTCCCAGTCCCGCCCGGCTCCCACCGCTTAGACCCAAGTAAACACACAGAGGCTCATATCATTTTTAAACTATGGCCCTGGCAGGCTCCTCGCTAGCTAACTCTTACATCTTAAATTAACCCATTTTATAAATCTATGTAGCCACGTGTTCCACGTGACTTTACCTGTGTGCTGCTACATGTTGTTTTCTAGATGGCAGAATGGCATCTCCCCAGCTCTGCTTTTTTCCTCTCTCTAGTTTGAGTGTCCCGCCTAACCTTATTCTGCCTCACCATTGGCCAAACAGCTTTATTAATCAACCAATCAGAGCAACACATTTTCAGAAAGACATTCCCATCAGGAAACTTTGGTCTGTGAAATGTGCTCTATATCTCTTTTAAACAGATGTCTGTTGAGGTCTTTGCAGAAAATGCCATGCAACATCTTTTCTTGAGCTAATGTGTAAAATGTCACAGTGTGTATGCTTTGTTCTCTGAAGAAGAAATATTCTTGGAAACCAAAGAATGAATATTAGCATAGTCTAATGAAATTGTCTGAAACAGCCTTACCTTGAAAACTATATGGTATCCATTATCTGAAATCTTACCATAATTAATCTAGATCCGAGTAGCTAGAGGTTTTCTCATATTGAATCCAGTGATCAGAATGTCAAAGAATAGAGAAAACCTTCAAGCTTATCCCAAGTACCCTCAGGGCCTCACTGTCTGCCTGTCTCAGTGCCTGCCAGGCTCATCAGTCACCGCCATATACCTGAGCCCAGGAAGGGGAAGAATAATGTCATAAGTGCCATTATAACTGAAAAATCTGCAGATCACCCTATATACAATGAGCACCCCAAGATTGGTCTTTAAATATCTCCAGTTCCCATTTTCATTAAATTTTATTCAAAAATATCTATTTTCCTCTTGTCTCTGAATTTTGACATTCAAATATAATTACATAATTTCTTTCTCTTATCTTCTTCCACACCCTACCATATGCCTCTTCTTGCACTCTTTTAATAAATGGCCTCTTTTTTCATTACTTNTTGTTGTATACATATATTTATATGAGCTGAGCATACATGTATATATATATATATGCATATATATTCCTAAATATATCCTGATGAGTCTGTATAATATTGTTTGTATAGATGTGTTCAGGGCTGACCATTTGTTACTGGATAAACAATTGTTGTGCTCTTCCTTGAGGAAGACTAATCTCCCACTCTCGGCATTTGTTGATTTTTGTTGATTTGTTGATTTTCTCCCATTTACTTTGGTATGTCGGCTGTTGTTGTTCAGCTCACTTTAGGCTGCCATGTTGGTGAGACTATATGGGTGTGTGGTTTCTGTTATTACTAGGAGACACAATCTTTCTGCCCACTTCTGAGCCTTAGTTTTGTGGGAGTGTTTTGTAGCAATATCCATTGGGACTGGGCTCCATAACTCTGCCTTTTGATTGGTTGTTGTTTTCTGTAATAAACTCCATCTATTGCAAAGATAAGTCTCCTTGGTGGGTATGACAACTACACTTATTGGGGATATAAGTACAAATATTTAATATGTAGATATGGATTATGCTAGTTCAGTAAAGCAGTGATTGTAGGTTTTCCCCTAAGACGCAGGATTTCACTAGCCCTGCATAGTTGGCTTGATGTCCAGTACCAGGTATGATTTTCCTCCTTTTGAGTCTTAAGTCCAACTAGAGAGCTGTAGATTACTGCCAAAGAATGTGTGTCACTACCTCACCATTAGCGTTATAGTACCATGCTGGTCATTTTTGTTGTTGCTGTTTTGTTTTGTTTTCATTCATAGGATCATAGCTGGGTAGGACTGCTGGTTGGTTCTCTTCTTTGGAAACTTACATGGTGCCTTCTTGTACCATGAAAGCTAGTCCTCAGGGAGGAGGTTTTTAAAACAGTTTCATTTCAGAGGCCTCTAGGCTTTGGGTCTGAAGTGCATAGTGTCTTCAGCAATAGGGACTTATCTTCTACCCCTGAGGCAGGCAAGGATAATAGCAACAACTTATGTGTTTTGGCAGTCTCTCGGACAATACTGACCATCAACTCAAAAGAGAATTTTTAATGCCTGGTGGTGGGGGTTTTCTTTGCTGGTTTTTGACACTTGTAAGAAGCACTATCTGCCCAAGATGAGTAGATTACATGTACATTTTATATATGTATTTATATATAAAATCATGTTTGTTATGTTATTTTTTCCCCTGAATGGTGGTGAGTACTTAATAGTATTATTCTTTCTGATTTTCAGACAATTTTACTGTTATTTTACTCTTCTCCATCCTTCTATATTTATCTTCCCCCTACATCTCTAATTGGTACACTCCTTTTCTTAGTTAGGGTTTCTCTTGCTATGAAGAGACACTAACCATGACAGAGGCCTTGAACTCACAGAGATCCACCTGCCTCTGCCTCCCGAATGCTGGGATTAAAGGCGTGCACCACCACCGCCTGGCTACCATGTCAACTCTTATAAAGGAAAACACTTAATTATGATGACTCACTTACAGTTCAGAAGTTTAGTCCATTATCATCATGACAGGAAGCAAGGCAATATGCAGGCAGACATGGTACTAGAGAAGGAGCTAAGAGTTGTTACAACTTGAGTCACAGGTAACAGGAAGTGGTCTGAGTGTCACACTGAGAGAAGCATGAGCAAAAGGAGACCTAGAAGCCTGCCTCCCTCCAACAAGGCCACACCTATTCCAATAGGGCAATACCTCTTAATTGTGCCACTCCCTTTGGGGGCCAATTTCTTTCAAACTACCACATGCCTTTTCCTTATCAAGCCACTTGTACTTCACTCTTCCTCTCTATTGTTCACCCACTTCTCTACCCCATCAATTGTCTCCTTTCACTTTCCTGTTTTCTCTTGTTATTCCTGGATACGTACTTATGTATGAAGAGCTAGCAAACTCCAATGAGAATGAATATATGATGTTTCTCTTTCGGGGTCTAGATAAACCTCACTCAATATGTTTTCCTTTTTCCATTTACTTGTAAAGTTCATTATTTCATTTTTTTGTACAGCTGAATAGTACTCCACAGTGTATACGTACCACATTTTCATTATCGATTCGTAAGTTGAAGGGCATTTAGATCGTTTCTTTTTCCTAGCTATTGTGAATAAAGCAGCAAAGAATACTCCTGAACAAGTATCTGTGGCNTAGAATGTTTAGTCCTTTGCACAAAAGCCGAGGAATGATAAAGCTGAGTCTTATGGTAGACATTATTGTTTACTATAGTACTGAATTTCTATGGGGCAGAGCTTTCCTCACACTAATTCAACATGCTCAGGACTGGTGAAGAATCCCTTTCTTCTAAAATATTAGATATGCAATTTCAGCATAACAAATGAATGAAAAATAGTAAGTACATGTATTGTGAGTTTTCTCCTTAATGCTTGTAACCTCAACAAAACACATCTGTGGAGCCTGTAGCTCTTAGGTGTCAGTTTTGCTTTGTCTCAACAAGTAAAAGAGGTTCTTCTATCTCATCATGTCAATTGCTTTGGTTGCTTTCTTCACAACACATATTGGTAATCATTAAGTATTAGTCTTGAAGGTAAGCATGAGAGAACATTTGTTTTGACATTTAGGAAGTTGCTTTGAATAATATACTGAAAGCTAACTTGTCTGAATGGTTGTGTCAGCCTGTTCCGAAATGCTGGTTCCTCCCTTTTAAAGTCCCATTCTTATTAATCATAGTATAATAATATACCCTTCACAGAATTGCTATAAAAATTAGCCATGCAGGTTACAATCACATGAGTAACTGATATAATATCTTAAAAGTAGTATTTTTGTTCAATTTGCCATATATGTGAGTATATTTATTAAACACGGAAAAGCCATTGAATAAACCCAAACATTGTATCCCATTATTTCTATATTTTCTGGACAAAATGTATATGTAGCCAAATAAGTATTATGGTTAAGTAAGGCATAGAATTTGGATAAAACTATAGTTGTGTGCAATTGCATTGCCTCAAATCTATATGCACAGTGACATCAGCTGAAAGAACATGACTGTATTATGATTTACCTTCAGAATATAATATGCTAGCAAAGGATAATATAGAAAAAAGTTTTGAGTAATTATTAAGAAGCCATAGTTAAGCAGAGTTGGTTATCACTATTTGTTCAATCCTTCACTACTTCTATCACCGCCAACACACACACACACACACACACACACACACACACACACACACACACACACA
>LZPO01118820.1:0-11827 GCA_001675575.1 Neotoma lepida | reverse complement strand
CATTGGCAATAGCCTGCAATGTTTAGAAACCTATGAAATCTCACTAGTTAACTCCTAAAGAGGTAATAAAATTTCAGCACTTGGTTTTTTATTTGTGATGTCTAGTATGGGCATTGTCACCCTGTTACAGGGTAACAACATGTAAATTCTTTTGGTATGTAAGTATGGATTTTTGAAAGTTTCTAAAATAGTAGCTTTCCATATGACTTTTTCAAAAGGTCTTTAACATTAGTCATCCCTCCCCCATTCCCTTCTCTACCCTGCCTTCCAACACCCCCCCATTCAACCCTTCTTGTCCATGATTCCCCTTTACCCTTTTATATCACTGTGTTCTATCTACCTTCTCTTCAATGGCCTCTGTCATGGCCCATTACTAATTTTCTGACCCCATGTGGTATTCCAAATGAAACACACAAGCATTAGTGGCTCAGTGGTAGAATTTTCACCTGCCAAATAAGTCTCTTAAAAACACAGGATTTTCTCTAGCTAGTGGCAGGGAACCAAGTATAATCATGAAGTATGAGGATTTGGCCAAGGATCTCTAGCTTGAAGTTTACGAGAATCATGCAAAAAATAATCAGGTAGCCCCAAGTTGACAGCAAATGATAGTGCGAATAGACATCTAGACATGAGCAGTGGGACAAGAAAGAGTAATTTTAGGGATGCCATGTTTTACAGCTTGGCTTTCAAGGATAAGGGTAGTTTAACCAGCTGCAAAAGCTACTTGATGTCTCCATAACCACAAAGATAATGGCTTTTGCTGAAGTTTCTTTCAGGAAAAAAGTAAAATAAAAAGAAAAGAATTTTAAATATGTACATGTAGACNTAATTATAAATAATCATTTTAAACAGATACATTCAAGTCTTGTAGTTGACAATAACCTAAGCCTCACTATACCGAATCTTTCACATAGCCATTTGGACCCCTTTGTGGGCTTTTCAAGTAAGGTCTAGGCAATCACATGCACACTGAGCATCAGAATATGCAAGCTTGGAAGTATCTATCATGTTCCAAACTCCATCCTGGGGACAGACTGGGGACAAAATTAGGAAAACAAAGAGNATCTTCTAGTGACTTGCTGGTTTTGAGTGATTGTACCTTCCCTAAATAAATTTAACTTCTACTATTTTTTATGTGTTGTTTAAATTTTTTCTNGTAATAGAATAAAAACCAACAACCCAATGTTTCCCATCACTTCTTGATGTCATGATTTGGATCAACTTTCTTCTGGGACACAGTAAAGCAAAATAGTCTCTCTATAGTCAACACTACTCTGCCTCTACTCATTCATCCTCCTTTCTTTTTCCCTCTGTCCCTCTCGGCGTCTAATAGACTTTACTCGCCTCCTTTGCGTTATTCATGTTTCATGTATTACTTGATTGTTTTCCTTCTGACTGCATTCTCTGTTACAGCAGCCCTGCTTTCCTCTCCTTTGCATGGGTGGCTTCTTCTTTCTGTCTCCCTTCCCCGAGGCTACTTATACTCTTTGTTTAAGTATGACGATGGGGAAGTATATCTACCTCATTTCTTTAATTGGCGTTGAGGACCGGAAAAGTCTAAAGACTGCTGAATAATCTTTTATGTGGCCTATGGCAATTGGCCACAGAACTTACAGGACTAAATTATTTTGGGATTGATCAGGAGAGTAAATTTTTGGCACCCAAGGAAATTAATGTCTTTCCCAAGGAGAACTGTTATATCTGTGGGACCCCTTTAGTGAAGATTAAAAATAATATCAACATAGAAAACTCTTGCTTCTTTAATTACATTTTGCTCTAAGTTCAAAATACAACCAGGACAAAGGAAAGAGTTGACTCTTTATGTTATGGTTAGTGTGAATTACTAAGCTAAGGGATAAAGGAACCTGGTCTTTGGGACTGTATGTTGTCTACCCTTTAGAAAGGAGGAGGGGACTGAATAGGCTTTTGGGTGAGTTCAAGATGATACAATAGAATGTGCAATGTACTACAGTATCCCTGCTCTAAGTCAGTTGCTGCATGCCACAGTTCAGAACTAAAATTATCTGGCTGTACGATCAGTATTGAATAGCAATCACATTGACCCAATGTCCTGTCGTAAGTATTGTTAGAGGGTGATCATGTTTATACTTACTGAAGAATTATAACCTTCCACTATTTCATAGACTCAACTTCTAGTTATTTCTAATGACAACATTTATCTATCAATAAGAGTTGAATTTCAATAAGAAAACTATATTTCAAAGTCACCATGCACTCTATTCCCCNANACATGCCTAGCCTCTCCATCTTCAACATTCCCCCACTGAAGTAGCACTTNANTTAAAATTGATGAACAACATAAGAGGCCATAACCACTCAAATTTCACAGTCTACATGAGACTTTATTCTTGANTGTCATTTATTTATTCTTTATACTATCTGAATTTCAACAAATTTGTAATTCTATGATTCCATTAGTATATATTTCCTGACCTAAAATACCACTACGTACTGTCTATCATCCTCTAATTGTTTTTTAATTGTTTTATGCATTNCCTCATTTTTCCTTTTTCTGAATGTCATTCAGCTAGAACCATACAGTACAGAGCTTTTCCANANTCATTTCTTTCACTTAATTACAGGTTTCCAGTTTTTCTCTTCTGGCTTGATATATTATTTCCTTTTGTTTCTGAATGTGACTCTGTTGCTGGTTATTTGTTCACTCATTTCCTGAAGGTCTTCAAAGTTATTTTCAAGTGTTAACAGTTGAAACTGCAGCTTCTGTAAACACCCATTTACAGGTTTTTGTGTGGACATGTTATCAGCATCTTTGTGTGGGCACCAAGGTGTATCATTGCAGGATTATATGGCAGAACAATGTTTATTTTTTAAGAAACTATTAAATTATTTTCCAAGGTGACTGTACCATTACACACCCCCATCAGCAATGAATGAGGGGGCATCTGTTGATGATTATCTTATAAGCATTAGTTGTCAGTGTTCTAAAATTTNCCCATACTACTAATAATGTCACATCACTATTATTTAATTTACATCTCTGATAATATCTGATGTGGAACATCTTTTCCTGTTCCTAATTGACACTTGACCTTATGTGCAATGTCTGTTAATGGCTTCCATGACTTGAACATTGTTTGCCCCTCCAAAGCTCATATGTTAGAAACTTGATTCCTGTGGTGNTGATATGGAAACCTGTTAGGCTTTCAATAGGTTGAGTGAGGCTTAAGTNAAACAAGGATGTGTCTTGAAAGGAGTTATGGGACTCTAGATGCTCTACAGCTTCCTGTTCAGAGAANGATCACTTCCTCCAATGCATATTTCTGCCATTTGCCATGGTACACTCACCAGATCCTGTGTCGTGCTATTANACTTCCAGTCTCTAAGACTATGAACTGAATAAACCATTTTTCTTTATTGAATTAGCCTCCATTGAGTATTTTATTATAGCTGCAGAAAAGACAAGGCCCTAGGGGCCATTGTTTAATTAGGTGGGTTATTTTCTCATCATTGATTTCTGAGTCGTTTGTATAATTTGAAAAATGACTCTTTATCTGACTTTTTGTATACCCATTCTTCTAGTCTGTGATGTGTCTTTTCATTCTTTTGACAATGTATTTTGCAGTGTAAATTTTTAAAAAATGACTTCCTTGCTTTTTTGAGATTGTAATATGATCGATCATGTGATTTCCCCTTTCATTTCCTCCCTCCAAACCCTCCTATACATCCTTCCTTGTTTTCTTTCAAATTCATGGCCTCCTTTTACAATTGTTGTTACACGCACACACACACACACACACATACACACACATTTCTAAATACATAAATACAATATGCTAAGTCTGTATGTTGTTACTTGTATGTATGTTTTCAGGACTGACCATCTGGTATTGGATAACCAATTGGTGTGCTCTTTCCTGGAGAAGACTATTTTCCCCAACCTTAACATTCCTTAGTTTCCTGTAGTTTTCTGTGTAAGGNTGAGGACTCCTGGGCATCCTTCCCTCTTGTTCATGTTAGCAAGTCTATTCTTGGTGTCCTTGTTCAGCTCATGTTTAGGTAGTCATGTTGGTGAGNCCTTACGGGTGTAGCTTCTCTGATGTTTCACAGTAAACTCCCTATTACTCTGACTATTACTGCTCCCTCCCCCANCCCCACTTTTCTGCAGTGATCCCTGAGCAGTAGGTGCAGAGGTTGTGTTATAAATGGGACTGGATTCCGTGACTCTGCATTTTGATTAGTTGTAGATTGCTGGAACGGCAAAGTTTTTCATGGACTCTGGTTTACGGTTTGCCTCTTTTAAGCACCCGTGACTGGTTTTGTATCTAAGAAGTCATCATCATACACAGGGTGATTTATATTTTATCCTGTGTTATCTTCAAGGTGGTTTCTATTTCTTGACTTAAAAGTTAGACCTGTTATCAATTTTGAAATAAATTTCTTTAAAGGTTCTGTTTTTTTAAGACTCAAGAGAATTTTTGTTCTTCAGTTCACATGGATGTCAGAAGCCTCTCTAAGCTGGTCCTCCTGCCTCAGAACTTTGCATATATCCCTGGACCGCTGAGTCACAGTCGAACTATGATGGTGACAGAACAGGCTGCTTTTAGTGTCTGATCACTGGTGATGTTTCTGAAAACTGCATAAAAGGGCAAATGTCATATTCAGGCCATCAGAAGCAGTGTTCCAGCTGCCTCCCAGGGGTTCTCATTACAACAACTTACAACCTTTGGGGTTATGTCTATACCTTCCAGGTCAGGAAACCAAAGTTTTTGATACTTTGAAGGTTGCACATCTGTAAGACTCTTCTAAACTATGTAAATATCAGGCTAGTCTTTAAGTACCTTAGAAAGTCAACAATATTATCTTTCCATTGTAAGATAAACTAAAAAGGCAAAAAGAGATTGTCATTTTGTATAATAATCTCAGGGCTAAAAAGTTAGAGAGCCAGCATTTAGCTTCATCTCCCTGCTATAGAAAGAGTGGCCTATAAGCAGCNCCTTCCACCTTCCCTGGGAGCTTGCTAGAAANGCAGATCCACAGGTGTGGTAGTTTGACTGACAATGGCTTCCATGGGTTCATGGGTTTGAATACTTGGTCTCNAGTTTAGGAAGAATNAGGAAGTGTGNCCTTGTGGGCGGAAGTGAGTCACTGGGTGCAGGCTTTGAGGTTTCAAAGCCCTGCATGATCCACAATTTTCTTTAGGNCTCATCATTGTGTCTCCAGANGTGAGCTTTCAGCTACTGCTCAAGCATCATGCCTGCCTATCTACTACCAAGCTNTTGGTCATGGACTCTAGCCCTCTGAAACTCTGAACCCCNAATCAAATGCTTTCTTTTATAAGTTGCCTTGGTCATGGTATTTTATCATAACAATAGAAAAATAACTAAGGCAACAGGCCATCCCAGACCTCCTGGATTGGGATTTCCATTTGGACAAATTCCTCATATAATCTGTATATGTATGAGGGTTAGAGAATCAGCAATCTAAATCCCAGTAATATGCCAAATCTCTGTGCATTAAATTATTCAAACTTCACAATAAACAAGTAGGTAAGATGCCAAAATACCCATATTATATATGAGAAATATGAGGCAAAAGAAAAGTCCCAAGGTTCCCTGTCTAAGGACCAGAAGGGAAAGAATTCAAGCATAGGTCATCTGAGTCCATAGACTTTCCTCTGTCTAAATCACAGCACTGTGTGAATCTATTTCAAGGCAACTTCCAAATTATTGATTTACAGAACAGGAATGATTTCTAAAAGATACCTGCTGTTTTGTCTGGTTTTTGGTAAGAACATCAACAATCCCATGACAGGATCTGAGTTACTTCTTCAAGATATTTGAATGCTTTTTACAAATTCTTTTGCTGGAAAAAAAAATCCAATTTCAAAAAGAAAGCCTAAACTCCCACAAAATCAATTAGTCATCCTGAACTTTAGAGAGCATATTATTTAGAAAGGGAAACAAAACAAGACAAAAGGAATTTCTATTACTTTCTACTTGCTTTTTGTTTGATAATGAGAGAAACAAAGATTGTTTTCCTGAACGATTGTACAAGATGGTATTCTGAGAGCCATCACAAGTCCTCTTGCCCTTCTGCATGTGCCTTGCTGACAAAGTTCTAAAAAGAGAAAAGTGAGTTGGGATGGACTAGCAGCCTTGTATCAGAGTTCATGACTTCTTGATACTTTCTCTGAAGAAGAAAGGAGAAACACCGTGACATATAAGGCAAGTTGAAGTTAAACAAGTTTGTCATTGAAAAGACACTTCAGTTCTACAAGGAGACAATTTCCTAAGCACTCTTTATGCCATTTTACCACATTATCTAATTTACTCTTCATCATGAGTCGATGAAGAAGATCTTATCGTTAAAAGTGACCAGTAAACAAAGAAGCCTAAATCTGAAACTCCCTGCTCTTTTTCTNGAGTCCATGAGCTCAACCTCCATGATAGATTTCAGCTTTAGTTTCACAAGCTTCATAACTTTATTAAGAATAAGAATAAAATTCCATTTGTTCAAATGAATTTCTTGTTTGGCTGGTCTAGAAGACACAAGCTNTCCTCAGCATGGACAAAATTTATTTTATCTATCAGCAACTTACAATTCACAATCAATAACCTATTGAATTTTATAATTTGTTTTTATCTTTCCACCTACAAGTAAAAAGAGAATGGGCCCAGCCTCAGAAATAGTGAATTTAAAGGCAGCCTGGTCCTAAGGCTCTACTAAAAATAAATAAATAAATAAACTAAAGCTAATTAAAATAAATTTTAAAAAATTAGGCGACTCTGAAAAATGTTNAAGAAACATTGTGTAGTACCAAATGTTCAGCCAAGATTTAAAGTTTCATATAAAAGTGAAACATCCATCTTACTGGTTCACAAAAAGCTTCATCTTTAATAGATGGTAAAATCTTATGTATACTGAAGAACTGTTTAAAATAAATTTCTTAATGACCTTTATCTGTAAGTGTTTGGCTTGTATACCTATTTTCTATAGCTACATACCTGGAGTCTCCTAAGTATTTCTCAGGTAAAAGGGGTTGTAAGGAGCAGGAGGTGGAGAAACCGTGCCCAGAGGGACACTGATCGCTGTTGAAGCATGTTGTTGTCTCTGAATGATGGCTCTGCTGCGCTTAAACTACATTTCTCTTGAACATCTTACATGCATACTCCTTTGAAATCATGTCACTATATAATGTAGCATTTTATTCATGCTTTAAAATACTGAAAATTGGGAGCATTTGGTAGGTTCCATGACATTCCTGAGAGACAAATGAATCTTCATTTCTACTCTCTGAACTATTTATATGTTCTTCTAGGCCAGTGTTTCTTTTTATTATCTTTTTTTTCCTTTGCTTTTTTGTTTGTTTTTCCTTCATAGTTGAATACATTAGCCAACTATTTGTTACCTTCTTTTGTTTTTTCCTTTACTTAAAAACTGTTCACAACACTATACGTCTCACCAGTTGGTACCCTTCTTCTTTCTGTTCTTTCTCTCTCTTTCTTATAATTAATATTAAGATAACCAGACCAGTGCTGATATACTNGAGTCTCTATTTGCGAGTTGCAAAATGCAGTTTCTCCTTGGGTCATCATCATTCACCCCAGTGATCTTTTTATTTATATATATGTTCAATATTCTAATGACCTGGTTAGCCTTGACTGTCAACCTCACACAGCCTAGAGCCATCTGAGTGGAAAGCCTCAACTGAGAAACCGCCAAAGTCACACTGGTCTGCGGGCATGTCTGTGGGGATCGTCTTGATTGTTATTTGATGTAACAGGGCCTAGTCCACTAGGACAATCACTCTCTCTAGGGAGCTGGTCCCGGGTTTATAAGAAAGGTAGCTAAGCATGCGCCTGTGACCAGGCCAGGAAGAAGGATTCCTCTATGATTTCTCCTTCAAGCTTTTATTGAGTTCCTGTCCTGAAGTCGCTCAATGATGCCATGTCACCTGTAATCAAAATAAACCCTGTCCTCATCTAACATGCNTTTGGTCAGCATGTTTACCACAGTGACAGAAAGGAAACTAGAATATGTATTTAAAAATCTCCCTTTACTATCAGAACACGGTCAAAAGAATGAGTCATAGTGAACAATATCTTGAGGAACTGTGAGAGAGGCTCCAGGGTCTTGGACATGATTTCGTGTCTCCTGTGACAAACATTTACATTCAATTTATAAGACATGTTTATTCTTGTTCGATGTCAGAATATAGCTATAGAACCCAATCTGGTCAGTATACCCTGAATCTGGATATGGTCTTCTGCCATGCTTTCGTGCTTTCTTATATATAATCTATAGTATGTAGCAAGCATTGTGTTTAAATTAATCTGTCCTGAGAAAGTTCTGGGAAAGGGCTGCTCTGTTAATATTTATTATGTGCTTATTGGAGTTAATTTACATGTTTTTCTGAATTCAAACAACCTTCCTTGAATTGTTACTTTCTTTGTTATATCTGTGTATAAAAGTACACTGAGACTGAAGTAATATTGTCTACAGCATTAGACTGTAATCCACCCCATTCTTTCAGGTCCTCAGATCCCAGGTCCAGGAGACAAGATCTGCACAGATCGGCCAAAAAGTTGACACTTTACCATCACCAAAACCCAGTAAACAAGTATTGTGGATGCAAAATAGAAGAGGTGAACTGAGGAGGTGGGTAAGTAAGAGTAATGTTGTGGGCATTAGAGGCATGTAACCCATGACATGGTTATTCATCTTATTGTATACCCTTAGTGTGTTAAGCAGTCATAAATAGCACATGTACAAATAGGGAGATCTTTGAATATTGCCAGTGGGTCATAAGTTGCCAATTCAATGGCTTTGAAGAAATTCATCTCTCACTGTTTCTACCTATATTCAATTATCCTAATTTTTTCAAGGTATTTCTACTTTATAAAAGAATTAGTTATAAGCAAATTATAAATATGATATCTGCCATATATCATCCATAAATATTTTGAATTCATGAGAGTGTAGTTACCAGGCTCATAAGAAATCAATGTATCCTGTCAGAATGGATATGATCAAAAACACTGATGACAGATTATGGTGGAGAGGGTGTGGAGCAAGGGGAACACTCCTCCACTGTTGAGGGGAGTGTAAACTTGTATAGCCACTTTGGAAATCAGTATGGCAGTTTCTCAGAATTGAGAATCAATCTACCTCAATCATACCATAAGGACACATGCTCAACTATGTTTATAGCAGCATTATTCATAATAGCCAGAACCTGGAAACAACCTAGATGCCCCTCAACCAAAGAATGGATAAAGAAATTTTGGCACATATACACAATGGAGTACTTCTCAGCAGTAAAAAACAATGATATCATGAAATTTGCAGGCAAATGGATGGAACTAGAAAATATCATCCTGAGTGAGGTAACCCAGACTCAGGAGGACAAACATGGTATGTACTCACTCATAAATGGATACTAGATGTAAAGCAAAGGATAACCAGACTATAACTCACAGCTCCAAAGAAACTAGCTAACAAGGAGGACCCTAAGAAAGACGCATAGATCACCCAGCGAAGGAGAAACAGATGAGATCTAAATGAGCAAACTGGGGGTGAGGGGGGTAGTGGAGGGTAGGGGATGGGGGTAAGAAAATAAGGGAACAGGAGGTTCTAGCTGGAACAGGGACAGAGTGGAAGAGCAAGGAAAGAGATACCATGACAAATGAAGACATCATGGAAATAGGGAGAAACAGGGTGTTAGAGAAGTTCCCAGGAATCCACAAGGATGACCCCACCTTAGACTACTAGCAATAGTAGAGAGGATGCTGGAACTGGCCTATTCCCATAATCAGATTAGTGAATACCCTGTCATCATAGACCCTTCATCTAGTAACTGATGGAAGCAGATGCAGAGATCCATGGCTGGGCACCAGGCGAGCTCCAGGAGTCCAATCAATGAGAGAGAAGAGGGATTCTTTGAGCAAGGGATATCGAGATCATGATGGGAAAACAAACAGAGATGGCCAGCCAAACTAGTGGAAACACATGAACTATGGACCAATAACTGTGGAGCCCCCATGGTACTGGAGTAGGCCCTCTGGATAGGCGACACAGTTGTTTAGCTTGATCTGTTTAGGGAGCCTCCAGGCAGTGGGATCAGGATCAGTCCCTTGCCCACAAGCAGTGCGATTGGGATCCGTCCCTTGTGCATGAGCCTGCTTTTTGGAGCCCAGTGCCTGGGGTGGGACACCTTGAGCAGCCTTGGTGAGGGGGGAGGGTCTTGGACCTGCCTCAACTGAATGTACCAGGCTCTGCTGACTCCCCATGGGAGACCCTGCCTTGGAGGAGGTGGGAATGGTGGGTAGGTTGGGGGGAAGGCTGAGGGGTGAAAGGAGGGCGGAGAGGGGGATCTGTGGTTGGTATGTAAAATGAATAGAAAATTTCTTAACAAGAAAAAAAATAAAGAAATCGATGTATTTGCAATAAACACCAGCCACAAANGCAGATTGGTTTCAGTGATCATTTTTAACTAGATGGTATAACTGAGCAGTCTACATTCATTTGTGCCAGAAGTACATTCTGAAACAGAGACAACTCTCCTCAACCANGCCTCTTTCTATTCCAGAGCAAACTACCTTCTTAAAATAGCAAAGTGATTGCATTTCTCAGAACCAAATAAGGTCAAACTTTTTTCTTATTGTGGTAAAACAAGATTAAACCTCAGCCGTGTGTTTGNTTTTGTTTTGTTTTGCTTTTCCTTNTCAGACATCAGCATCTCAAACACTGNCGGTGATTTAAAGCATGCGTTTTATCCTTACAAGTTTCAATTTAGCCTCAGAAGTATTGGAACCTCTAAAGGACACAGCGTGTTACACAGACCCTGATTGCTTGGGACAAGTGAAGAGTCTAAAAGCATGCTGTAAAGTACTTCTGGGGCAAAATATGCCCAAANTTCCTANCCANAGTTAATTCATCATAGTATAGTTTTCATTTTTCTATTGTGAAAACTGAAAAGAAACATTGGAAGAATTTCCAAGCTAATTGTAGTCATCCAGCACAAATTGAAACAGGAGTGAATATTCCTCAAATAATTCCCTATTTGATCACGTATTTTTTCATGCTTATTTATTCATTCTTCCCTGATATTTAAAAGAAAATTTCCCTATATATTTTCCTGTTTCCAAAAAGTATCAACAAACTATACAAAAATAAGATAGACAAGGAATTTCAGACTATATTAGATCTAGAATTAATGCTGGCCATGAACAAGGCATGTCTTCATGATTGGTGACACTAGAATCTTGTGCAGGAATTGTTGTGCATAAATATTCAGTTGGGGTGAAGGCTAGTGTCAGGAAGACTTCTTTGGAACTTAAGACACAGCTGCACTTCAAGAATGTTTTCTCCTACTATTCAAATGTATGGAAGATTTCTTTTGACTTCTGAGGGTAAATTCATCAGAATATACTAAAATGTGGTGACCTGTTTTGCTTTATTCCATTCAGGTAAATCATCATCTGTCTTGTCCTNGTGCTATTTCTTTTGTTCTGGGTTCCTGGTCGGGAGTACAGCCATAAAGAAAGGACTCATTCTTTTTCTTCTCTGTATCTCTAGTCTTAACATGAATGATCTTTTCCTCTGAGTTACTGTGAAGGCTTTCTCCCACATCAGTAACTGTTTCGTAGCTGTGTGTATATGTGTATGCATGTTTTCGCAATGTTCATGTGAGTGAGCATTTGTTTATGTACGTGAGTACAGGTATGCATGTATTTGGTGCGTGTGTAGAAGTCAAAGACAACTTTTTGGAGTTAGTTCCTTCCTTCCATTCCTGTTTCTGCTGCTCACTAGCTGTCCTTCCGTCTCTCCTCTCTCCACCTCCCAT
>LZPO01118817.1:0-14260 GCA_001675575.1 Neotoma lepida | reverse complement strand
TATAATTTCTGAAAAATAGAGAAATGTAGTGCTTCTTGAGAAACTATAATCAATTAATAGCTATGGAAGATAGTGAGAAAAGGCTATAGTAAGCTATTTAATGCTCAATGCTGTAGTTATCAATTTCCCTTTGGGTACTATCTTCTGCTGTGTCAAAGAGCAGACATAAAATATCTCAGTTCAGAGTTCCTGTCTTAAATCTTGGTGGGAATGCCACCTGCAGCTTTCAGCATAAGCCATAAAAGATACTATTTTAGTAGCAATATAAGTGAGAGAGAAGAAACTACAACTTTGTATTTTACAGCCATTTTCAGAAAGAGAAAATAGCAGCACTATGAAGCATAAAATTAAATACAGTCAAAAATTAAAGTAATTTTTGTAAAAGCAATACAGTTTATATTATTTTGCATTGAAAAACAAATATTTGATCATTTGTCTTTACTGTTCTAAAATTAGAGTCAATATGTAAATATATGATACAATAATTTAGAACATATCTCAGATGAATAATTGATTTTTTATTATGAATTACACAAATTGTTACTAAGCTCAGATAATTCTTCTTGTTTGATTTTTTAAGTTCAAGTTTTCAATGCTGACACTTTCTGATGTTGAACATGTATTGCTTTTAGGTTAGTGCACCATCCAAGGCACCTGACTGCTACTTTCCTAGAGACCACAATCCCTATTCATTAACTTCAATGCAATATTTGCCAACGGGTATAACAGCTGAACTCCAGTGGAATCCTGCAAGGGCCATAATAAACCTTCCATCTACTCCCATCTCCACTCTCCGCGTGGAAGTAAAGTATCACAAAAATGACATGCTACAGTTTAAGGTAAGTTTTATACAATGTTTCTTAGGAGAAAAGGTTAAACAATTTAATATTCTGCTTGACTTCATTAGTTTCTGCATATGCAATGTTAGGTGTAAGGTAGATATGCAGAATCAGACAATTCTAAGTTCTCCCTATGGACATATTGTTTAAATCATGTGCTCTATCAGCAGTAAGAATGAATACTCCTGTGTTTTCACTGTTTCTCTGCAACAGATTTACGATGCCCATCACAAGAGATATGAAGTTCCAGTACCATTAAACATTCCAGACACCCCTACAAGCTCTTATGAAAACAGACTCTATGATGTGGAAATCAAGGAAAATCCTTTTGGCATCCAGGTTCGAAGGAGAAGCAGTGGAAGGCTTATGTAAGTGATTAAGTTATTTGATACAAAAGAGAAAATTTTTAGTTTAAAAGAGCAATATGCTAACAGTTGGAGTTGTATTAAATATTTTTCCAATTTTAATATTTTTAAGCAATGTGCTCACAGAATCATATAAAAACTCATCCAAAATTTCATTTATTCTATAGGTATGATTACTTTNATTAATAAATATTAGATTCAGTATTATAATAATGTAAAGCAAATTCTTCTTAAAATACATAGTGAATGATGATAAAGTAAATAATTAGGAATGTGTTATGAAATGTGCTATTAAAACTGTTGAGAATATTTGTGAGCCCTGGAACCTGATACACACTGAAAAAATAAATTGAGAAAAATCTGTATTAATATTATGGTGACTACATTTATTTAGAAGATCACTCTCTTTATTTTCACCAATTGCACCACATTTAAAAGCATTTTCAGTTAAACTCTCCAAGCCTTCTTTTAAATGATAGCAGGAGTCTGTCAGTTATCAGCAGTGTTGGTGCAAATAAAGAAACCCTGACTGACCTGGTTTAATATGACTTTATTATAAAAAAAATCTGTAGTTTAAAGGATTGAAAAACAAAGTCATTCATGTAGCAGACACTTGGGGACTGGAAAGGTACTCCTCTTATACAGTAATTTCAAGAATGATGCAGAAGCTTTGAGTGTGCCTCTGATTTTTCATAATATAAACACCTCTCCTTTGCAGGCCTTGATTTCTTCTCATCCTTCTTTCTAATTTCTCACAAATAACTAAAATAAAATGCATTCCTTTAAAATACTTTTCTACCTACCTATATCCCATGTATTATAAATGCAAAATACAATAAAAAAGTAGCTGACTGCAGTAGCCAGGAAGGACTTGTAATTAAAATATCTATTATGATTACATTTTCTGATAGGATTTTTTTAAGTTAAAGAAGTTAAAAAAAAACAATAATTACCCAAAAGGATAGATCATATTTAATTTTAGGACATAAATCAAGGAACCACTATAATTTTTATCAGTTTTATTTTTAAGACAATATTGAACTAAAGATGAATACGCATAATATATTCTCATCTTATATTTCATACAATGGTACATAAAACAGTTTACTTAAGTCATTAACTTAGTCAAGAAAAAAATATATTACAGTAATTATATATATTCGAGACCTCGACATAATTGGGAGTATGAGAAACATTCTCTCCTTTAAGATCACAAAGAAAGAATTAACATTGTTATTTGCAATGTGATTTTGTGTTTGTGTACAGAAAAAGTATTTGTTTGCTTTCAAGACAACAAAAATAATTACAGCTATTACTTTTTCTTTTACACGTATTTCCAGTGATAGGCTTGTTTCCTTCTTCTATTTTCAGCTGGGATTCTCGCCTTCCTGGATTTGCCTTCAATGACCAATTCATTCAGATATCTACTCGTCTGCCATCACAATACATATATGGTTTCGGGGAACTGGAACACACAGCATTCAATCGAGATATGAACTGGCATACTTGGGGGATTTTCACAAGAGATCAACCTCCTGGTGTAGGTACCCTTGTGTAGTGTAGGTACCCATGTGTAGCTACCTAATGAGGCAGCTAAGATAAGGATGGGGATCTAGTTCACTTCTTTGTAGGCTGACAGCTCAAGATTTGAAACAATGCGAGAGTGCTAGAGATTCACAGAGATGATGCAGTGGTTTTCTAAAAACTAAATAATATTTTCAGAAATCATTGAAAAAAGTAGAGAAAATAAAATTTGTTGGGTATTTTTAAAAAAGCATGGTGAAGAATTTCTTTTAATTTTACTTCACGTTTTTTTAAATTTTGTATTTATTTTTAATTTATGTGTCTCTCTTTTCTTGAACCCATTAAGTCCAATTAGTGCTTCCCATATGCACATGGGCATTGGGTCATTTAGTGGAGCATGGAGAACCTACAAGTTGCCGTTTGTAAAGAGTGATTCTCTCTTCCCAGTACTCATTAATGGTAGCTCACTCTCAGCTGAGGGACTCTGGCTCTCCTCCTAATCCATATGCAGATGCATTGCAGATAAACCCAGCAACTGTGAGTTTATGTGTGCAGCAGCCATGTTATGTCTACAGGATAGCATTTCATAGAACTCTCCACTCCTGGTTCTTATGTCTATTGTGCCTTGTTTTCTGAAATGTGATCTGAGCCTTGAAAGTTGATTTAGAGATATAGATGTCCTATTTGTGGCTGAGTAGGCACAGTTGCTTATTTAACCATTTTGAACAGTGATACATTTGTGCACTAAGCACAGCTACCCACTGTGATAATTTTTTACGACCAAGATCGGTAGCAGCTCAAGTCTATAGACAGAAACATGACTTTGAAGAAGCAATTTGATAACATGCCATTCAAAAAGCAACATCAGTAGGTTCTCTGTTCAAATCTATGACTTTCCTAGCCATGGTTTTTGACATTTTTATAATATTAAGCCTGAAACCCTCATGTGGGCAGATCTCAAGTCCAATCAGTACATCAGGTGGTTGCTTCCATATACTGTCTTGCCACTATTGTCCAATTGTGAATTTTGCCAGGTGAGTCAATATTATACCATGTAGGTTCCAGCACCAGACAAGACCACTGATGTCCTTTCTTCCCCCAGAAACCTGAATAGCACTTTCCAGCATATATGAAAGCTTACCAGATTCTTAACCTTTCCAGTCACATTAAACAAAACATACTTATTCAGTATTCTTGGAAATAACTGCTTACAGTTTTTATATTTCACTATTCATGTTATATATCAAATAGTGATTTGATCCTATCCCCCTATATCCCACAGCTAAAATTATACATTTTATTTGGTCAAACTACTACTTATATTCATAACAAATATCTGTATGTGTTTTGATACTTCTCAGTTCTGTTTTGAAAACAGAGCATTTCCTTAATAATTAATTCATTGAATAGTAAATAATATTATTATCACCATTCCAAATATATCACTAATAAATATGTTTCAAAAACTAGCTCACCTTCAGTTTTACTTGTAATTGCTACTTGAAGTATACATTTAGGAACAAATAAATTAATATTGCATTCATTTTTGTGGTGATATGCACAATCAATTGCTATCTTTACCGTAATGAATTGTATCAGCATCTATTTGAAAGAAGGCTATATCAAAATTATTTTTGAGAACTCTTCAGTATTAATATAACAATTATTGTATAATTTTATCTTGATTCTACATTTGAATAATTTACTAAAGTTCAAGTTTAGAACCACAAATTACATGTTATGAGTGTGGAATTTGTATCTTTATAGACTTTTTCTTCTTGACAGGTTGATTATTGACATCACTATCATTATTTCCAGGATATTTTATTTTAGGAAAATGTTAACTTCCAAATAAAGTGAGACACCTAACTTCTTGAAAGAAACATAACTACTCTAACATCAGGGTTGTTTGTAAGCTAATGTTGTATAGTTTATGTTTGTTGCATATTTTCATATTCATTTGCATGCTCTATGGAAGTATTAGTTCAAACAAAAGAAGTAATAATTTTAGATGAAGTACATTTGTTTTATTCAAGTAGTGTAACTTGCTAATCAGGAATATGTTAATTTCCAAGTTCAATCTTAATGAATTTAAACAGCATTGATTTAGTTTACACTTCAGTTTTCCTAAATATGCATTGTTTTTTATACATTTCAGTATAAACTTAATTCCTATGGATTCCATCCCTATTATATGGCTTTGGAAGAGGAAGGCAATGCTCATGGAGTTTTCTTACTGAACAGCAATGGAATGGGTAAACCTATTGCTTGTTAAATTTCTCACATTAAATGAGTAAATATGATCCAATAACAAATCGATATCTCACATATAGATAAAAATTAAGTCTTATTTTGAATTTTCAGATTTTACTTTCCAGCCAACTCCTTCTCTAACATATCGCATAATTGGAGGAATCTTGGATTTTTACATGTTTTTGGGACCAACCCCAGAAGTTGCAACAAGGCAATACCATGAGGTATGATTAAGTATTCCTTTAAAAACTAAAAAGCTTTATTTATAATGTAAAATACTTCTTTTATCTCACTTATGATATTTTTAAAGGTAATTGGCTTTCCAGTCATGCCACCTTACTGGGCTCTAGGATTTCATTTATGTCGTTATGGATACAGAAATACTTCAGAGATCGAGCAACTGTACGAAGCTATGGTGGCTGCTAAGATCCCTTATGTATGTATACCAATAAAATAGATTCTGTAAAGACAGAAGGAAATGTTTCAACACTGTCTGCTTTAGGAGTAAATTAAAGATTTGGAAATAAAGTTCATGTTTTAGTAGCATCTTAATAATTGGATGTGGGATTTTTATATATCTTTGTCAGATACAGAAGCAAGGAGCTATAATATTCTGCCTTTGCCTATTTTCCCCCTTGAGTAAAATCCTGATCTGTTCTAAGCAAACCTCTTCACATGCTTTTCCTCTCNTAAGTTGTAGATTGCATAGTTACACATATTCTCTGTGTTCTCCTTATGTCTGAGTGATCTTTAGTATCACTGGTAATGTGACAAGTTTAAAGGAACTCAACATGCAACTGCCTGATTTGAGCCTTAAGATATATAATTGGAGTACATAGAACTAAACAGCAGGCTTTACAGAATTTGTCATTTCCACAATGCTTAGAAATCAGTTTGATTTTTATCAAAAAAAAGAATTCTAGTACCACATAAACATTGCAGTATATAATGTTTCTATGTAAGTCCTCATTTTACATCATGAACCTCACTATATGACATTGACTTTGATTCTATATCAGAATCTAATAGTGCTGCATTATTATCAGAAAATTATTTACATTATTGAAAACACAGTAGTATGCAAGTTATATTTGAAACTGAGGTTTTCCAATATTATCCTAGTATGACAGCTACAGTTTTTCCAAAAACTAGAATAATCAAGGGTAATGTTAAGAGAAAATGGTTGGAAAATTAGTTAATTTGAGACTCATTTGAAATTTCCATGCTAAAATTTGAATTTAATGGCTTTAATGTATTTCCAACTTTTTAAATTAAACAATAATCCTTTAAGGTATTTAAAAATCAATTTGACTTATTTGAGAAGAACATTTTTATAATAACTGATGGAAATATAAATAATTTCTCCTTTTGGTCTCTGGTAAAATTATCTTAAATTATTCTGATGTGATTTATGGTTAACATGAGTACAAAAGTATTTCTTTGTGTATGCATTGAAATTTCAGTTTATAACTGATCATATTACCATAATTTCATAGCATTAAAAGTCTTTTTGTCTCTGTTTCCCATGGAAACCGATTTTGCAATATTGCTGATTTACTTCTCAAATTAAATTTTTGTTGAACTATTGACCAAACGAATCATCCATATAAAATTGTTTTTAGACTACTTTCCATTCTTTATCACTTTTCTCCCTTCTTAAACACAGATTTTGCTATGCAGGTGAAGCTAGCCATAACCTCCAAAGGGCTCTTACCAAGTTGTCACTATTATCTATTTTAGGATGTTCAGTATACAGACATTAATTACATGGAAAGGCAACTAGACTTCACAATTGGTGAACGATTCACGGATCTTCCTGAGTTTGTTGACCGAATAAGAAATGAAGGAATGAAATATATTATTATCTTGGTCAGTATTTATTTTTGGATGAATTATATTATTTGTTTATATTTACTCTTCTAAAATGAAGGTATGAAAGCTTTTCAGAAAGAAAGAGTATACCATTGGGCTTCAGGGCCTGGAGATGGCTCAATAGTTAAGAGAATTTCTTTTGATGGCAGTACCCATGTTGGGCAGGTCACAATGACCTATAACTCCAGCTCCAGGGTAATCCAATACTCTATTCTGGCCTCCGCAGCACATGTGACACACCTGGTGCACACACACACAAACACACACACACACACACACACACACACACACAGAAACACACAAATAAATACAAATTTTAAAATAATAATAAAAAAGCCAGTTTCAAACATTCCTCCCACCTATTGATTTTTCCCATAATATTTTATTTTCTTTACTCAGACTCTTACCATCTACCTTAAATTAAGTTATATGTGTAAAAATGCAAGTCAAGTGACAGGTATTAAAGGCAAGTTGTGCTCTAGTTACCACCCAAGTTACAAACTGGGTTCGATTTTGAAAAGTGATAGTAGATATTTTTGTTTCTAAGTAATTTTCAGGTGTTCTTTTGAATTTCTTCTGTTGTTTCTTCATTAACAATTTGGCTTTCTCTGGGTTGGATAAAAATAATCAGTGGAAAGAATAGTTCGTGAATATAATTTAGGGAACAAGCTAGAGAACCAGAAAACTCACCAGGCAAATATGAAACCAAAAAACATTCAATAAGCCAATAAGATATCATCAGTTCCTGACAGTTTTTTTTTGTTTTTTGTTTTGTTTTGTTTTTGTTTTTGTTTTTTGAGCATTTCTTAGAATATAGCTGTGACATTGATGTCTGGTCATATTTACAAGTGGGAGTAGAAGGCTATGATAATGCAAAGGGAGAAAGTGACAGTGTCTCTGAATGGACACCCAACAAGCTGTAGATTGGCTCAATATGTACTTGGTTTTCACTTTGTTTTATTATTTTGTTTTAATTTTAGGATCCAGCAATTTCAGGAAATGAAACAAAGCCTTACCCTGCCTTTGAACGAGGAATACAGAAAGATGTCTTTGTCAAATGGCCTAACACAAATGATATCTGTTGGGCAAAGGTATCTACTATCTTTTGAGTTTAATAATTTTGAAAATTCTAGGTATTTTATTTTATTAAATNTTTTAAAAGCATGTTTGGTATGATAGAAAAAATATATAAATTTAATAAACTAAAATATTATATTACTATCTGNTCTAAGTCTGAATTATTAGGCATAAATAAGGGATTCATACAAATCCTAAAATAAATTTTTATCACTAAATTGGATTTTATTAAATTTTTAGATATGTTTTGTGTTTTATAGTGAAACTTCCAATAATGGAGTGGTTGCTCAGTCTGCTCTGCTGTGACAAACGCTTATGCATTTTTACTTTTGTTAAAGAAAGCATGAGCAATGATTTTGGGTTTTGCTGTTGATTTGCTTTGAGAGTTGAACTTATATGACGAAAGTGAAGAAGGAAATTCATTTACTGGATGTTACAAGCAGTAACACGGAGATTGAGTGAATTATGGCAATATCTGGATTTGGTTTCCATATAGTGTTTGTGAGGATTAAGTAGGCAGAGGGAATTGAAAGACGGAAAAGTCAGAGTGACCTCTACAGCAAGTGAGACATTCCTTGGTGTGTGAGGGACATGTCAAGACCCAGCAGGACAGCTCCAAGGGTGCAGAGTAAAGGACTCTCAGGAGTCATAGGCTTTGTAACTGCCAGTGGGAGGGAAGGAAGTCAAGGCTTAGCCAGACCTGGAAATTTTCTCCGTATGAACTGTGAGTTGAAATAGAGAGAGCTAAGTCAAAGTGCCTCTTTTGCAGCCTCTGGGTTTCATGGCCTGTGCTGAGGGTTAGTTGTTTCCTGAAAATTCTCTGAATAACAACTTCCTGGAATCTTGGGTCTGTTTTAGGTCCCTGGACTTGAGAGATTTCTTTCATATTTAAGGAAAACATTCCTAAACATCCAATAATGACATTCAAAATAGATTCATTTCACAAATTCCTATGATAGTGACATAATTTGCTACTTACATTTTTGATTTTTTGGTTTTTTTTTCCTAATTTACTAATTTAGGATTGTTGTTTTTTGTCATTGTCATTGGATCAAAGTCATGATATTAATTATGAAGGTGGTGGAGCTCAAGCACAGTGTAAACATGAGTTAATCATATTGCATCTGTGGTGGTTAAAGGGAAGGTAGATAAAGGAAATAGACTAACTTTCATCTTCCTTTTCTCTAAATCTAAAATAGTGTAAAATAAAATGGATAAGATATAACCAACTAAAGGGATTAGAGGGCCAGGGATCTAGAAGTTAGACTATGCCATTAATAACATATTCCTAACTTTTATAGCATTCATTCCTTATTCATCTTGAACTATTAATTCACTTATATGTTCTTATAGGTTTGGCCAGATTTACCTAATATTGAAATAAATGAGAGTTTAACAGAAGATGAAGCTGTTAATGTAAGTTTTGTATTGCTGGACTTTATAGCTAAAACACATTCAGAATTTGGGAAAAGGTCATATTAGTGTATGAATTGAATTTGAATATTTTCCTCTAAAATTTAGGAGGAAGTTTGCTTTAAAATATTTTCTATTGGATTAATTTTAATCACCTTTACTTAACTTTTCCAAAATATGAAATTTTAGGAGTAAATAGATGAAGCAATCATATATTTTACATTGTTTTCATAAGACAATAATATCTAAGATTTTCATCATATCTTTATAATGTGTAATATGAGAAACATTTTACAAGAATTTTAAATATCTTATTTTTGGATTGATGCTTTATTTTTCTTCCCTTGATTTCTTTATATCACTCAGCATAATACTCCTGAATTTTAAGTGATGATAAAAGAAAGAGTATTATCATGCTTATCTCAAAGAAAATAGATTTTCCCAAAACAAAAGACAGAGATTTGCCTGGCTCTTCCTTCCCCAACAGATATCTTACTAGGAGCTCCTGGTATGGGTTGGACTTTTTGCACACTTCTCCTCTCTGTGTTAGGAATTCTTCTGGCTTGAACTTGCCCAGATCTTGTGTTGTGTATGCTGTCACAGCCCTGTGATTCATATGTGAAACTGTTCTATTTTCTCCAAAAAAGTTTTTTTTTTGTAGCCATCTATCACCTCTGACTCTTCAAATCATTCTGCTTGTCTTCCACAGTGACTGTCTCTTATACACATCTAGATGTGTATAAGAGATCTCTCTCTCTCTCTGTGTGTGTGTGTGTGTGTGTGTGTGTGTGTGTGTGTTTTCTGAGAAGTTTTCACTCAGTTTTGTAGCTTTGGCTGTTCTTGAACTCACTCTGTAGACCAGGCTGGTGTCAAACTCACAGAGATCCACCTGCCTCTGCTTCCCAAGTGCTGGGATTAAAGGCCTGTGTCACCACAGTCCTGCAAACTGTTCTCTTATCACTCACTTTCTCTTTGCATTTTTATCGCTGCCCCATTGCCCCTGGATGCTGGAGAGAAACATGTAACTAGAGTCTGAAGACAAAGTTCTGCTCACACATGAGGGTTCTCTGACGACTGTGAATATGAGCAGGCACCTCCATTTTGTTTTGTTCAGGCTTCCAGAGCACATGTAGCATTTCCCGATTTCTTCAAAAGTGCCACAGCAGAGTGGTGGGCAACAGAAATTTATGACTTCTACAATGAAAAAATGAAGTTTGATGGCTTGTGGATTGTAAGTGAGCTTTTAAATTTTTATTTTATATTTATTCTATAGAGGTTTTTAAATCTAATAATGTCTATATAACCCTGCAGGTTAGCTCATGCTTTCATTGCTGAATATTGTTATACAAAAGAATGCTAAAAATAGACCTTTAACATTTAATATGTATGTATGACTGTAATTTCCTGGGCTTCCTAACTTGACCAAGTGTCCAAAATAGCCTATGTTTCTGGTTATGAAAATATATTAACCATTTATTTTATTTTTAAATAATACAAGAATATCACATTCAAATACCAAACTTTTACCAAAGTAATGCCTTTCAAACAACTTTCTTATCTTAGTAAAAACTTAGCCATATAGTTTTTAGATGTATAAAAAGAATCTACTTTTCTGTAAGTAAATATTTAATGTAGGAGAATGTACACNATGCTTGTCCAGCTTTTTAGAATGACATTGCTTGCTGTAATGCTTTGCTGTGAAAAATACTTGTATTTACTTCGATTTTAACTAAGGAAAATGTAATGTAGGTACTGCTATGTGCATATATATAGGATACAAAATTGCATAATATACAATTTAAAATCAGTATTTATTTGATATTCAAATGTTTGAAGTATAAGAAATATTTCATAAATATGTCCTTGAGAATTATACATGGGTCAGAGAAGATAACTTGTTCTCAGGTGTGGGAAGTCATTTCATGAGAGCTATTCAGGTTTCTGTCCATTCTGCAGGATTACAGAGACTCTAGTCCATGTGCTCAGTAGAGATGCTACTTGTTTTCCGGCCCTTCATTTATTTATTTAATATTTATTTATCTATCTTTCTATTTATTTATTTATTCTTTTTAATTTTTAACAAATTTTTATTCATTTTACATACCAACCACAGTTCCCCCCAACCCCTTCTCTGACTTTCCCCCCCTGCCTCTCCCCAACCCACCCCTCATCCACTCCTCCAAAAGGATAAGGCCTCCCATGGGGAGGCAACAAGGCCTGGTACATTCAGTTGAGGCAGGACTAAGCCCGTCCCCACTGCATGAAGGCTGTGCAAGGTGTCCCACCGTAGGTAGTGGACTCCAGAAACTAGCTCATGCACCAGGGACAGATCCCGATCCCGCTTCCAGAGGCCCCTCTAATGGACCAAGCTACAGAACTGTCTCCCACAACAATTGATGTTACTGTGAAGAAGGGCTAGAGGAGAAGGAGATTTTAAAATATATAATATCATAATCTATATCATGAAAATGTNGTACTCANTTCACTCGTATGTGCATAATCTATAGTGGGGAATGCAGTATTTCATGTTTTTAAAGTGAAGCAGATTATGGAAATCACTTTATATATTCTGAACAAAACAATACATCTTCATGAAATGTTTAATAATTTTGAAACATGGAGTAAACAAAATGCTGTTCAAACTCAATTAATTCATTTCCACTTCAGTACTCCAAGTTGAGTACCTGGAACTCTCTATCTCCCAGGTATCCAAGCCATTCCTGCTTGAGTCTCCTAAGCTCTGGAATTACAAAGTTGTGTTACCTATCAAAGTTTACACATTATTACTTTCAACAGATATGTAGTAAAATGCTAAAAACCCCTTGTTTTCTCTTTCAGGATATGAATGAGCCTTCGAGTTTTGTAAATGGAACAGTTACTAATCAATGCAGAAATCATACACTGAATTACCCACCATATTTCCCAGGTAGAATTGAATGGCTATACGTTTTATAATATGGTACCATTGTTGTTGTGTATTGCTTATTTAGACCTTAAGTTGCAATAAGAGGAAATTCATTTTAAATTTATGTAGTCAGTCACACAGTCCAATACGCCCAACCTCAGGTCCAATATCTAATAATTCAACATTGTTTTGAGAACAAAAGTAAATATTTTATTTATGTACCCATAATTCTAACTTAATTTAATTTGTTTTGTTACTGTTTCCTCAGAATTTTCTTTTAAATGACTTAATACCCTTTACTCATTAAATGTTGCTTGCAATAATTATTCTTATGAAGGGGAAAATGAAAGAAAAATATTCTCTGNGCATCTGTGATCTGGTGACAGCTAATTTCTGGAAGGCGGCAACAAACANAGTTTGTTGAAGACAACAGTGGCTTTAGTTCTGAGATTTGTGCTCCAATTNGATTCTTTTAGTGAAAATGTACTGAATCAGTACTTTTCATTTAAATGAATAAAAAGTAGTAGAAATCTCAGGCATGGACAAATGGCTTAAAGGTAGAATGCCTACTGCTCTTGCAGAGAGCTACAGTTTGATTCCTAGCAACCACAGGGGGCAACTCAATACTGTCCATGTAACTCCAGATCCAGAGGATCCAACACTGCTTTCCGGCCTTCATGGACACTTATACTCATGTGCATTTGCACATATACACAAATAAAAAGTAAAAAGGAAATCTTAAAAATTGTGTGTAATTGACAATGTACTCATGTTTTAGATTTTTATACAAGCACAAGGTTCAACTACTATTACACAAACCAGTACAGAGACTTAAAACTAGTATACACAAAGTATACAAATGATTAAAAAACAATAATTATTTGAAATCTCATAATTTGAATACAAAAAATATATGAGTGGATTCAATTTTATCGTTTGAGGGAAAGAATACCTGTTTTATATGGCACATCAGGTGTTTCAGAATATTGATAAGAACAGGTTATTCACATACACTCCATAAAGAAATGTTTAAAGCATTGGGCAATCATTATGCCAATGACTCTCAGTTGATTATTATCCAGCTTATACCTTATTAAAACATTACCTTGCACTTCATATGTATCTTTTAAACCATTAGTAAAATTAGATTCTGAAAATTAAGAATTAAAGAATATGTGGTTATGAGCTACACTTTTTAAGTACTGTTTTTCAAAGTATTATTATTACATTTTTCTTGGCTTTTACCAGAACTCACAAAAAGAACTGAGGGGTTACATTTCCGGACCATGTGCATGGAAACTGAACAGATTCTTAGTGATGGATCGTCAGTTTTGCATTATGATGTGCATAATTTGTATGGATGGTCACAAGTAAAACCCACTCAGGAGTAAGTAATGTTTATCATTTTCTTTTCTGGCTTTCTAGTTCATTTTTATATTGATGATATCAACTTCAAGGTTTCATATTTCAGGAGCCTTGCTGAATTTCTTTCTTTTCCAATTGTTCTTTGTAAATTACTTCTTCTTTCATAAGTTTTAGAAAAAAATCGTTTCTATCTACCAATCAGTTGAGCAATGGAACAAAATGTACCTACCCTCATTATATTCTTATTGCTTTTGTTTTTTCATGCTATTCTAAAGAATTCTTGGCCATATTTATTTTGTTATCCAAAATATATTTAGCACAGTACTCATTGAATAATGTTGAATGTACAAATGAGTAAATAAAACTTGAATAAATATGCAATTTAAACTAATTATTAGCATAATCCCGATAGCCTCCAACCAGCATTCAAAGAGACCCACAGAATATTCTAGATTATGTCAAGTTGGTAACTAACATTAACCATCTGTAGGTGAATGTTTTGTCTGGGTCCCGCCAGGCCCCACGCGGTCCAGCACACCCTGTGGTCCCGCAGCCACTTATAAATTAATAACTCAAAAGCTTATATTAATTACAACTGCTTGGCCATTAGCTCAGGCATATTACTGACTAGCTCTTATACTTAAATT